>JAOCPT020537591.1:0-11419 GCA_026546935.2 Palythoa grandiflora | reverse complement strand
AGAGTCATCACCAGTCTCTTTTGAGAATGGAGGAGACCAAACAAAATGGCGGGAATACCGGAGGGAGTGAAGTCATGAAGTCAGCGGTTGCTGACCATCGATTTCAACCATTTCAACCTTCATCTGAGGTGGTTGAAATGGTTGTTTAACCGGACCAACCAAAAACGGTTTTTCCAAGAGAACACAAGAAAAAAAACAACAACTAACCAAATTTGGTTGATGGATATCTCAATAGAATACGTCCTTCAGGTCCTTAATCTATTTGAGTTGATGCGTACCATGGCAGAATATCGTAATACCACTATCCATCGAAATTAAAGTACAGATTAAGTATTTTGTATAACAAGTCATTGTAACGAAAATCTTATTTTCTTTATTTTTACCAATTTTTTGATCAACAATTGTTGTAGGACAATGTCCCATTTCAACTATTTCTTAACAAATCAAATGGCGCTATCAGTCTGTATACTATCCCTAACTCTCTCTCCTATTGTTCTGCGGCACCTGCAATTTTTTTCACTGAAATCACAAATGTGGTTAGCCTAAATATTATTCCCCTAACAAAATAAAAGTATTTACTCTTTTCTCTTGTTGCCACGATATCTGTGTTGCATGTTTGAGTCAAGCTGGAGCAGCTGCTCTGGATGACGGTTCGCCAGGTTTTCTTGTAAGTTCGACGGCGAGATTGCGATGCACAGTGGCCGTTAAGGGGAAGTTTTGTATCCGTCCACGTGCTCCAGGGTTGTAATGTACAAACTGCTTCCCGACATTTCTCTGGATCAGAGTAATGATTAAAGTAATAACAATACTGTTTTTAATACTACTACTTACTATGACTATGACTATGACTATGACTATGACTATGACTATGACTATGACTATGACTATGGCTATGGCTATGGCTATGGCTATGGCTATGGCTATGGCTATGGCTATGGCTATGGCTATGGCTATGCCACGCCTTTCTAGTCTGAAGAAAACCGAGGCGAAGGATAGAGAGAATTCGAGAGCAGATCAGTGAAAACCTGAGACACAGTCGATGATTTTCACCTGCTCGAGAGTTCTCGCAAACTTCGCCGAGGTTTCATTTCACCAGACTATGAAGGCACAAAGGATATGCTTTATTTTTTTTATAAAATTATCATATTCCGACTTAACACAGAGAAAGATGACATACAAAGCATGCACGCATGGTTTTATTTCTTTCATGGAAAACTGCAAATTTTCAAACTCCATTTTCGTGCTTCATGGCGATGCGAAAACACACTTGTTGACCACTCAAAACGCATGTACTATCTGAATTATTTTATAAAAAAATATTTATTAAAAATCATTGCAACACTTCGTGCTCCCAATGACATTTTTTGACAATTAAAGTTTGACTTGATTTAGTTGGATTCATTTTAAAAAAATATATTCTTTAAGCCTAATCTGGCACCGAAAGTTGCCTCGAGGTGCACAAAGTTGCCCAGAGATGCACAAAGTCTCCTTTATTTTCACAAAGGCGTAGCAGCCTTCTTGCCTAATTTCTCCTTATTGAGGTCGCACGAAGTTCCTTTAAGTCGCACGAAACGTCGTTGTAAAGCTTGAAGGCCTGGGGCGGACAACACGATGATAACACAATGTGAGTAACGTTCTTTTAAGTAAAAATTTATTTTAAAATGAGAAATTAAACAAGTAAATGGTGGTAAGATTTCAACCCTCCGTACAGCGTAGTGTCAACTTAACAGCCAGAGCCATGTAAGTTTTTGGTGATAACTGGTGCCGTGCGCCAGAAAAACTTCGTATATACCCTGATCGAGCGGAAAATCAAACCCACGTCCCTCTGTTTTTTAGTTAGGAGTTCAAACCACTACACTATCAGGGACCACCACGCTGGCAACGTAGCAGTTTCATGATTGGTTGATTTGATTGGTGCGCGAGAAATATAATAAGTGCGACCAAATTAATACTGTGTTGTGTTTAAGCCATGCACTGAATAATGTCAAATGTGAGGCATATATATGAAACAACAACGCAAAGGGGCCACTGTAAAATGTAGACTTGAAAGTTTCCAATCCTGCGATGTCCTTAACAAAAATCCAATATTGAAGTTAGTAACAAATGCGACTGACGAATTTTGCTTTTTAAGAATGAAAAAACTTGTTTCAATATATGACAGCTCGATCAAACGGCTGTATACATGACAACTTCTCTTTCCTTTTTGCATTGTTAACAACAAGAAACACGTTTCACAAAAACACATTGTAATGTTAATATATAATAAGGCCCGGAATGAATATAATAAAAAAAAACTAAAGAAAGAAAAGTATGAGCATTTTTGAGTTTTTGTCTTATGCTACAAAACATATTCAAACAAAATATCAAACATTTACCTTGCTTGCTATTAAGGCAACATTTACTTTGCATGCTGTTAAGTTCAAAAGCTTTTTTGAGGTAGTATGCCATATTCACCTGCTTGTTGGGCCATATTTGGTCATATATCACCGTATTACTTTGCCATAGCAGGTGCAACACAATTTAACAAATCGATAACATATTCACTTTCGGTCTGAATTGATAATAGCACGTAAACTCGGCTACTTTATTTAATAATTTTTCAAAGTAGTGAGCAAATTATATTCGTTGAATATACCAATTAATAATGGAAGTTTAATCTTTTTCATGCTCGATTTAAAAAAAAGGTATGTCGTGCAGAAAAACTTTGTAACTATGAAAAAAATTTCCAGCTTTAAAAGAAATTACAAATAGAATAAGATATTTTTAGCGCTCTTTAGTGGGTAAACTTTTAATACACCTGTCATATTTAAATAGGGTAATCAATTTTCGCACGATGGAGTCCCAGCGAAATCATTTTAACTTAACGGCAAGCTACAGCTGGTTGCTATCAGTCGTGACACCTAAACAATTTAATATTCTTGACAACGCTTCCTGAACTAGCAAAATCTCTCCGCAGATAACCGAGAAATGAAGTGGCAGCGTTAAGCAATCAAAAATCTTTGAAGTCTACGCTTTATGCAGTAATCGTAAGTCGATTTGATGTTTGCATGCGAGTCACCTATATTGGCTTTGAAGGTACACGTATAGACGAGAACTTTTTTAGAATCGATTCATCTAACGCCGTTCTCTTAGTTTTAACTAAGTATTTCGAATTTTATGATTGCTTATATGCATCGATCAGAGCATATATGACTGAAGTTTTCTCAAAGGTTCTTCAGAGTAGGAAGCTGGTATTTGCATTCATTTTCTCTGGAAAATTTTATTGAGAATAAGCAAAGTTTTGTCGTCACATGTTTTAGCCATTTAGGTAGTACTTTTTCCCAATCTCAAAGGATTTGAATATTTAAGAAAAACATTTCATAAGTAATTTAGTACATCGGCACACTGATGGATCATCTTTTAATATATGTAGTTTGTTATTTATTTTAAAACTTCATATCCAATGTTAACAATCAAGGTATTGAAAGTTGGGTTGTTCTGTATCAACCATGCAAGCTTACTGGTATTATTTACACTTTTTCTAAAGAGATTATAAGACTTATCCAACACGTTAACAATATCATGTTATAGTTTTCCGTTATTTGCATCTATTGTTTTAATGTTTTTATGCAGAATCCAATTAAAAACAGCATCACATACAACAGAAAAAGTCTCAAAATTTGAACCAGTGACTGAAATAATATGAAATGACATTTATTTGCTTGCCTTGAAGGATATATTCAATAATTCATCCGTATCAGTGTTTCGTCAAATTCATGTTCAAACAATTTTCGTAAAGTTTGCTAATTTCGAAATTTGAATAGTTATCAAGAAAACTGTTAATTTACATTTCAAGGACTCATGGAAACTAACCAGGTGTAATTTCTAAGAAGATTCAGTGTCGTTTGTTTCAGAATTTAAACGCTGTTTATGTAAAAATACTATTTTTGATTCCAGATTTTTCAGTCAATTCGTTTTCAAAATAGTTCATTTCCACAATGAATTATTTCAAGTTTCAGCAACAAAAAACTATTTAATTTGGTTATTCACTTTTATATTTTTTCTTAAATTTGATTTGTTTTATTTTTTCTAAAAATTAAAGGCAGGATAGTTTTATTTTAAGTTAAACACTGTTTATATAAAATTACTGTTTTGATTCCAGATTTTTCCGTCAATATTCGTTTTCAAAATAGTTCATTTCCACAATGAATTATTCAAGTTTCACCAACAAAAAAGCCATTTAATTTGGTTAGCCACTTTTATATTTTTTCTTAAATTTATTTTTTTTATTTATTTCGAAAAATTAAAGGCAGGAAATTTTTCATGTTCAACTAACTGATCACGAAAAAGGAACCGTCTGGAACTCCAGCTATTGTCACCTACGATTTATTTTAGCTGCACAGACAAAGCTTCCGTGATAAATTACGTAAACAATATTCTTGGCTAGTATTTTTGTTTGGATACTAAACAAAGGTGTCAAATTAAATACACGTCTTCCATGCCCTTCGATACAAATTCAAGGAAGACAAATTTCTATATAATTAAAGATGAATAAAAACATAAATACAATAAAAAATGTTTAATAGATTTCATGTTTGCGTAAAAAACAAACTTCTACTAGGAATTACAAAAACACGACAGAAAATGCTCTTTTTTGCAGAAATCGTTATTTCCTTAAGGGTTTCCGTCATGGTTAAAGATTACACAACTCTTTTAAAAAACTTATCTTGGTGAAAATAGAGCCTAAGGTATCTATCTATCTTAAAAATGTGTTAATGAAAATCAAAAAAATATATACATAGAAAGTACAGGCCGCATCCTCTGCTTTTAACAAAATGATAATGATCCATTTCTTCAGTTAAATTTTCTTGAGCTAGTATAATAAAATTTGCTAATTAGTATTTGGTTTGGTTAATGAAAAGTACGACGTTTGGATCAGTCCTCAACTGATCAATATTCAATTTCACAGATTTTGTATTTTGATTTCCTCAGAAACCGGATAGTAACACTAATTCCTGTTGTATTTCCGTCTTTACAGATTTACAAACTCCAGGCAGAAGAAAATTTATTTCCTCAAAAGCATTGTTATTAAAAAAAATGGCTGAAGAAAACTTTACGGAGAAAAAGTCCAAGACAAAGCCAAGACCACGTGGAGCAAAATCTGGTAGATCTCGAGATTTTTCTAGTTTAAAATCAAACTCTAAACATTGTTTTCTGCAAT
Organism: Palythoa grandiflora; assembly: GCA_026546935.2. Lineage (NCBI taxonomy): Eukaryota > Metazoa > Cnidaria > Anthozoa > Zoantharia > Sphenopidae > Palythoa > Palythoa grandiflora. Next base: position 6,219 of record JAOCPT020537591.1, on the reverse strand, counting down.
CGCCACTGGATGACGAAGACAAATGTTCAGAAGAAAACTCCACTAGAAGTGATATTGTCCTTAAAAATGCAAGAGCTAGAAATTTTCCTGTTGAAAGACTTGAGTCTTCTGAAAACTATGACGATTATTCGTGGGTTAAAATATCTTACGGTAGTACGCCTGATGAACAGAGCAGTAAAAAACTAAATCGGGAAGGTAAAAACACTTTCGTTTCCGAAGATGACATCTGTTGTCCGTCAACAATCTCTTTGCAATTAAATGTTAAGAAACATGCAGGACAAGATCAAGAAAAAATAAAAACATTTACTGATGTTGACAGTATCCGAAAAAATGAGCAGCAAACCATTGAAGGTTTTGCCATCTCTAATTATGGAAATAACACCTGCAACAAGCAAAAGAAATCGGGCAACCACGAGGTCCATCGACATCACCGTACGTCTTCCCAGACGGCAACAAAATCTGGCGTTAATGTGGCGTGGCAGTTGGATCCAAAATATACGCTGTCAAATGATTTTTTTAAGCAGAGTATCCGGGACGATAGCAGAACCAAACTTGAGGACAAGAAACTTACTCCAAGAGCACCATTTGTGAAATCTAATTCAGAAGGGCTTCCAACAATTTTGGCTGCGCGGAAACAATCAGAAAACGATTTTCCTTCTAAGAATTGTTGGTTTCCGTCGAATCAGTCCAAGATGGTATTTTCTGGTAAAACCTGTAAAGCTAAGCTGCCCAGTTGCTTTCCGGGAATCGTAAACCCATCATTGTCATCAGATGAACTAAACGAATATGAACAACAAACGGCTTCTACCAAATGCGTGACAGACCAAACAATCGGAAAGCAGGAATGGTCAGACAGAGATCCTTTGCAAGTTCCAGGCACAAGCTCAGATGATGCTCCCGGTTCACAAAAGACCTCCTTACAACGTCCGAAAAAAATCTCTTGCTCAACTGAACATACTGCAGCGCGCATTGTTGAAGAGCTTGATAGAGCCTTTGTCGAAACTCTCGGAGATGTTTCTGACGAACGACGCAATTGTATTACTCCAACTTTAATGCCGACAAGATATAGCATCACTCCTTCAAGACACGGTCGATCTACTTCCCCAATGAGTGATGAATTAACATCAGTTTCGAGTTTTCCTCATTCTCACAGCATGCCAAATCTCCGGGATCATCAAATGCCGACTGTAACAAAGCGCGTTTTTGTCACCTTCGAAGAAAATCGTCCACATGCAAAAGCAGTCGACCTTCATTCCGAAACTAAAATTGCAGAAAAATGTAGAAATTTAGATTTAACCATGGACAGCCTTGGAATTAGAGCTTTGAAAGAGAAAAAAATTGCAAAGAAGACTCTGATCAGAGAGTGGATGCAGGCTTGCGAGAATTATTTTCCCTCTACGCAGCCTTTTGTGTTCGGAAACCGTTGCTACGCATGTCGAACACATAAATACGAGAAAACAACAGAGTAGAAGCTGCTGTCTCATTCAACAGCGATTTTTTCAGGATTTCAGACGGTTCTATATACCTATCTTTTCACTGTGGTTCTTGCGTAAGAGTCTAATCCGTTCAATTTACCAGCATAAGATTCTTCAGGTAGGCCCTTTGCAGCAAGAGGTCACATGGTACAAACTTGAATAATGATATACTGGACCCAAAAGAATGTGCTAAACTCCACTGGGAAATGTAAAAAAAAAAAGAAAAATCACAAGTTTCCTGTTAATTATGTTTTGTCTACTAGCACGTCGGGTTTTTTTTGTGTCCCAGTATATCATTAATTGTACTAAGTGGTCATTTACTGCAAAGAGCCTATTAGTGTAAGAATAATTCAGTAAAGGCACTTTTAGAAATCCCCTGGCATTTTTCTATAGAATATAGAAGTTCGAGTAGCGTAGAGATTTGTCGTTTTTGCCGTAGATTTAATATTCCTAAACAATACTTTGAGAATATGTTGTAATACACATTCATATAGTAAGGCCGTGAATAAAAATCATATCAGTTAAACAAAGCTATATCAGTGAAATGATTTGGTATTACTCCACGTTGAATGATCCAATGAAAAAGCCTTGTTTGTACCTGACAAGCAACATTTTAACGCCAAATTGCTCCGTGAATTAACAAATAATTTACATTTTTAATCGCTAGGCAAATTTGAGCCTCTGTTCTTAAAATTATTCTTATAAAAATGCCTATATATAATCTCTTTCAATTCCCATCAAACAGCGAAACTCTTTCGGAAGGCATATAAACACAACAGTTGGTCAATAACATCTTTCTTTATGAAAAGCCCTATACTGTAATAATCCAAATATTTATAGCAGTAGCCACATGCAGTCGTTGACTGCCTATTTTTTGAAGCTGTTTTTGTGATAGACAGGATTTTTCAGTTTGTGTTCATGACGTGGGCCACGGGCTGGTTATATCTTTCACCCCTTACCACAAATAATACAAGACAGTGCTATCCAACAGCTGCCTGAGTATTTTCTCTTCCACTAAGGATGTCAAAATTTTATGGAAAGTACCGCGTTTCCTCGAATAAACGCTGCCCTCAAATAAACGCAGCCCTCGAATAAACGCTGCCCTCAAATAAACGCCATCCTCGAATAAACGCCGCACCCTCGAACAGACAACAAACTGAAACATGGAATTTATGACGTTCACTTTTTACAAGCGCAGAGCGGAGTTGTCTAAAACTGTAGGTTTTTTTAAAAAAAAGATTGAAAGGCACGGACGAAAATCGCAACAATTTATCTGATTCCTTACGCGTTTACAAGCGCAACAAGTTCTGGTTTTAAAACTGTAAAGCATTATGGGTACAGTCAGAAAAAGAACTGTATCGTTTTTTCTACTTTTTAAAGTAAATTTACGGTTAGTTGTTTAAAAAAATAAACAACATTTTAAATAAACGCTGCCCTCAAATAAATGCCGCACCCAAATCATGAAAAATTTAATAAACGTCGCGGGGTTTTCAGTTCGAGGAAATGCGGTAATGCAAAAAGTAGCTCGTTCAATTCTGTTGAGAGAAGGGGTGCGGTGCTTAAAGGAAGTGTTCTTGAGTTATCGCTTCAACCACAACAATTAATCGATTGATTGTTCGAAAAGTTGATGTGGTTATGGGCATTTTTCTCCACTAGAAATCTTCGATCCCGTCTAAAAATATACGTTTGTATACTTTCGTAAATGCAAACTTTTTTATGCGTTAGGCCTTTCGTCCACATGTACAGGAAGAGGTGAAAACGCTCGCCGTAAACGTAAAATACAAATCGGCTTCCATAGCGACTACTTTTTAAAACACCAATACCTTCATAAACGATTCGAAAACGCTGACGTCCCGAGTGAATCCCAGTCTCCCTTGTCGAGTGCGTTTCCAAAGTGGCGTACACTTGTTTTTTGAGCTGTCTGATTCTTGCTATTTTTTCAAGCTTAATTGCAAGCATTCAGTTATACATATTGCAGCAACTGATATTTTGCGCCGCTTTTGATCCCTTTTAGTCTTTGTGACAAGTAAACCGGCGATTCTGAACTTTGTCGTCACGCACTCCAAACAAAGACGGCTTATGTTTTATTGCTTTTTTCTTTCGAATTTTTACCACTAGATTTATACGGAAATATAAAAACCATGTTTCAAGAATCGTGTGCAAAATATGTTAAGGCCGTGTTACACGAGTCAACTTTGCAACGACGATTTTCCGCGCAACACCGTATCGTGGAAAATTGTTCCCCGTGTAACAGGTCACCGGGGACGATTTTCTGCGCAACACTGGAATCGCGCAACATGTTGGAAGTTTTTGAATTGGTTTCAAAAACTCGCAACACAACAAGCAACATTGTTGCGCGGAAAATCGTCGTTGCAAGTTTATTTGAGAAAAAAAATGTAATTTTTAGGGATGCAAAAACAATACGTTTCCTTCATTTTTTTATAAATCTATGCTATAAGGTAATTTTTAGGGTCAAAAATTTTCACGCCTCGGTATGTGTGTATATGAAATAAATCAGCCTGTAATTTACGTTTTAAAAAAAGCATTAAAAATCAAAAAGGGTTTATTTGTTTACTCCTTTTCAGTTCCTTCATGTATACAAGAAAATAGACGGCCTACTCGAGTGAATTAAGACAAATACAAACAGATGTATAGCAATGTCCTGGATTACTTCCAGTCCTACTCATTCTTTCCTCGAACTGTCAGGACTTGAAACTACCTCGTAGACCCTGTCACTTCTGCTACAAATGTTAATGTCTTCCAATCCGTCACATTACTCTATGCTCCATCTATCAGAGTTCCTTACCATACAAAAAGGCTATAATTGACCATTGACTTACCACCCCAACAATTTGCGCAAATTTGCGTAAGTAAGTATTTTTGGGATATTTCGTATCCCTAATATTGATATGATACCTCTACTGCTCTCACTCTCGATCTCATGACCTTTACGTACCCGTCACACCCACACCGTGGGCTCTTTAATTAGATGTCAGTGATGTTTTAAAAATAACAAGCGTAAATGTGTTGAATCAGCTAGGAGTGACAGAGTCAACACCGATACCTCATTAAAATTATGTACATGCACGTACTCCTTTGATATGTAAATTACTAAATAAGGGAAATATTGTGTTGACCTGAATCACCAAAAAATTTTCATTAGAAAGATTAGTAAAAGAAACTGTAATTCTACTATAATTCTCTTAGAGGAAAAATTATTGTTTAAAGTTGGATGACCGGCGTTAATCGACCTTAAGGTAAAAAAGAAAAGCAAAGAAAAGACATAAATTCGTTCTCAAAATTAAAACAGCTCAAGGGAATTTCAGTAACATTTGCACATTACAAAGCAGGTTTTAATGGTAGTTTTGTTACTGTTGTCACATTATGATACTTGGCATCAGTTGAGGCGAAGTACTTTTCAAAAAGGTAATTCAAAAACATTAAATGTCAGCATTGTCAACTTTGGGCTGTTTATTTTGCTAACCACGCTTGCGTCAGCTTCAAAAGACATGAAATCGGACAGATATTATGTTAGTTTGCTAATTTTAATCCGGTATAATAAAGGTTGCTTGACAGTATGATCAGAAGTCTTGGATAACTGTCAACATCTTGCTCCTTGTGTTTGCTTACAAAACCCAAATTAACTAATGACAGCATGGCGTTTAAACTTTACAATTAGACTGTTTTGCATGTTAATCACTTCTAAACAATAATCATTATATTCTAACTGAATCAAAAAACAATGCAGTCGTGAAAAACGATTTTCTTCAATTAAAAGTTGTATTTTGTTGATGTTATAAACAGCTATAAAAGGCTCCGGTATTCGCTTGAGTTATGTCATTAGGTTAAAACACAAGACTGACGGTCTTCCATGTCTTTCATTATTCTTTGAGTTGCGAAGCTGTCTATGTGTCCGTCTAGCCTGCCGACGAAAAAATGCAGCAAGATAGAAACGAGTTAATTGTATTAGCATAAAGCTTCAAAAACCCTTTTTAAACAAAAACTAATATACTGAGAAATCTACACAGATAAAATCCTAGATTAGGCCTACAGTATTGTTAGCAACTTGTTATTTTCGGCGTAAAAGAGACTCGCAGAAGGTCGGTCCCTATAGCTATGACCTTGGTAAACCAAACAAATAAACTTTCAATCCAACTTCCGCAATATTACATATTTTCACATGGCTTGAGGGAACATGAGAGCTTGTTCATGTCAGGGCCTTATATCGACCTGTTCTGGGGTGTTACGGAGCCACATTGGGCGGAATAGAAGGCCTCCGGGTCAATGACTGTGGATGTTGTATAAGCTGTCACAAAACTCGTTAGTCACGTTGCAACTGATGAGGGTTCGTATGAAGCTTCAAAATGTGCATCCTCTTTTCGGGCCTGTTAGCCGTTAGCAGTTCTAAAGTTTTCCGTCATGCGTTATTAGCGATAATGAAGCATTATAACGCCTTACAACTGTTCTCAGTTCGATACCTTTTCGGATACAATAAAACACAAAATAAACCAGAGTTGACTAGTTTCAGGATGCACATACGTAAGACTTAACAAAGGAATCTTTTCTGGTTCTGAATATAGAGCACTACGGACCGACGGAGGTACAAAGTGTTAAGTGGCACCTGGTGACAGAACCTTTGCAAATATCCTTTAACGTTCCAGAAAAGGGTACAAAGTGTATATAGATTTACGTAATATTTTTTTTATTTCTGTCGCCGAGGGTAGGGGATGGGGTGGGAAGGGAG
>JAOCPT020537555.1:0-11420 GCA_026546935.2 Palythoa grandiflora | reverse complement strand
CGAAGTCGGACCGCAAGCATTTTAAAGGCGCACTCATCACACACATACAAGGGTTACAGACACATACACAATTGCAGTCGCTTTATGGCCCATACACGACCTCGGAGCACAGCACCACAGCCAGATGGAATAAACTGGGAGTTGATTTTCACTGAGGGAGGAAAACCGAAGTACCCAGAGAAAAACCCTCGGAGTCAGATTGCGATCGACAAATCTCAGCTCACGTGCGGAGCCCGGGAGTCGAACCTGGGTCATAGAGGTGAAAGGCGTGAGTGCTGACTGCTATGCCAACCTGACAAGAGTACTACGTCATAGTTCTCCTTTAAATTGATCCCCTTTATGTATACTTACCACAAGCCCAACAAAAGCCACTACCACACTGAGAGCAGTGCATAAAATCACACCCAGATAATTTCTCCACATAAAATCTGCATTTAGGGCATCTCTGGTATTGACCTTTGGCCTTCATCAACCGAATGAAATTGGCACTCGACATATTTTCATGTTTTTCTTTCTTTGTATGTTTTTTCTCCATTTCAACAAGATTAAAGTTTCTCCCTTCATATTCATTTTTGTTCTGTTTCTTTCTTTTCTTTCTTTTCCCACTCACTAAGTCATCATTTGGTTTCCTTCTCTCATAGGCTTCATCTCCAACCCCGCATGGCTTATCTTGATGCCACTGCTCAAGACAATCAACACAAAGTGTGTAGTAACACTGTACGCATTGAGCAAGCTTAGATGCTTCAATATCATCAGCAACAACACATATATTACATCGAGGACAGTAAACTATGTCTTCCATGGTATCCAGGGTTTTTGATAAGACAAGTTTTTCCCATCTTTCAAACACATCAGGCCTCAAAATTTCCTGAAGAACTGTATGTGGAATGACAGTCTTACACTCTTGCTCAGGGCAATACAATCTGAGTACAGTTCCATCTTGTATTTTCATTTCACAGTGAAACCTCAAACACTCAGTGCAAAATGAGTGTTGACAATCAGTGAGAAATGTAAAGTCTATGCCATCTTTGGTTTCAAAACAAACATCACATGTGTGGATGCCTTTCATAAATGCCTCTTTCTGCTTCTCGACATCATATTGTAGAATATTATACAATGCCATCTCCACTGGAACAAGACCCTGGGGATCTGGTAGCAGCTGCGATCCACTCTGGTCTTTTGTAACACAACTACCACTAACGTCATCGTGTGTCTCTCTCAAAGTAATATGGGTGGTTAGGGCCAGATATTCCAAAGCATGGTACTGAAGCCAGTCTACCCAAGTGAAGACTATTGGTTGGTTAGGACATTCCTGCCATAATAAATATAGCTGCCGCTGGAGAGTAGCAAGCTGTTGGTTGTTCAGCCACAGACAAGAAAGCTGGCAGACAGGAGGTTCCTCTACAGGATACTGAGGGTGAAAAGCACACCTACAACAGACATTAAGAGTAAGTTTCTTTTGTTAGTAATAATATTTTAATGATGCTTTATCACTGTACCTGTAGGTTATTTTCACAAAGGTCCTACATATAATGACTAATGTACACACAATAAAAAACTATTTAACCCTTACAGCCCCAGGCAAATTATCAACCTCCACCTTCTCCTTACCTAACTCAAACCAAACAACACAACTAGTAATGAGAAGCAAGGAATTGATCAAGTGAAATAAGTTGTGGAAGTTGTAATGCCAAATTCTCCCAAACTACTTATATAGGAAATATGGAACTCAGTTGGGAGAATTTAACAACATGTCCTTTGTCGTGCTTGGGGCTCAAAGGGTCAAAGACATATAGCTAATTAAAGTAGCATTGCCAAATCTGGATTTTACAACCCAAATCTGGATTTTTCATTTCATTTGTTAATTTCATCCAAAATCCAATTTTGGATTGTAATCCAAATATTCCACCTCTCCATCAGTCTTGGATTGTTTTGATTATATCAGAATCTTCGTTGAAATTTTCCATGTTTTTGTGCTGCATTGATTTAATTTCCCTGCACTAGCCACACCAAATGTACAAAGTTTTTGTAAAATCTGGTTTCAAATTTTGCATTCCATTTGTTCCAGAAATCTGTGCAATCCAGATTTAGATTTTTCAAAAGAAACAAGCTCTAAAAGTTTGAAAACTGTCATAAAAGACATATCATAAACTTGACCTTCATAGCTGCAAACCCTGAGTACTAAATGTGTTTTTTAAAAAACCAGAATGCGGTTTCCTGTTTGAAAGAGCAATTATTTCTTTCTTGACACAGATCTGATTTATTCAAATTACCATATATATTTTTCATTTTTTTCTGATTGACTGACCCGAATTATTTTTAAAAAACTTCGTTCCCCAACAAATCAGTTTGGTTTGGCCTTATCACTTGCTGTAATTTTAGGGCATAGAAAATAGCCACTTATGACTCAGTTGTATTTTTTTGTATCAACTCTGAAAATTATACAATCATGTAATCTCATCTTATTTGTCGTACCTTAATTATTAATTGAGTAATATTTTAATAGCAAACCTTAAGTTAATTGGTGTCAGATAACGAAGCTCAGTTGATAAGTGCCAATGACACCTGGAAACTGATCTCTTTATTACAAATTTTGATGATGTTTTAATTCCTCCAATTGCACCCAACATCTGTATCTCATCTTCATGTGCATCATCAACTTGCATCGCACCTCCAACAGCACCTAGTGTCTCGTCATCTACGCCATCATCTATCTCCTCTCTCTTGACCTGCGGTAGTATCTCACCAGTTTCATTCTGAACATTTGCATCACACATGCTATTTTCTGTGACTGCCAAATCTGTTGGAATTTCCTGCTCCACAGATATCCATGCATTACAGTTGATTGTGTCTTGAGGTAACAGGACATTAACAGCAAGGTTAAACGAGATCGGTTCATCTTTCCCTGAGAGAATGGTAAAGTCTTCTAAGAAGATTGACTCGAGGGCGGTCACTTCATCTTGCTGTTCTGCTAGAGTACAATCGTCCATAATGTCAATAGTACCTGTATGAGACCAAAGAAACAGAATCTTCAGCTTAGTGTAATCAAACTTTGATACATCAATCAAAATTCTAAAACATACACCATAACATGATGGAGTGGTTGGCACAGTGTTAAGATATCTGCCTTCTAACCACAAGGTCCCAGGTTTAACCCCCGGCTCAGCCAAGTGTTGAACATTTGTGTGACCTTCTTTTCCGCCAAAGTTGACTCAGCTTTCCATCCTACCGAGGTCGGTAAAATGAGTACCAGCTTCTGTTGGGGGCTAGCTAGTTAACCTGCGACGGATCAGTGCTCTGTCCAGGGGGAGTCAATAGGGAGCTTACGCAATGAGGACGGCGACGCTGACGACGACGTGAAAGAGCAATAGTAAACACAATAACCGCACGTTGGAATGCACCGAGCTGAGCACCTGCACGTAGCTGTCACTAGAAACAGAACGTGAAAAGACCTTTTTTGGAGTTCTCGTGACGACGAGGACGCGATAACAAAAATTTTCTCAGTTTTTGTTTACCTTCAAGGAGCAACATTTAATGTTTTTCTGTTCACAAAGCTTAAGGCGGAGAAAACAAAACACTGATGAGACACAGAAAGAAGAAAACAGCAAAGAATAAATATATTTTTTCTGAGCCGTCGTCGTCGGCGTTGCCGTCCTCGTTGCGTAAGCTCCCTAATGACTCTCATCTACTTAACACTACAGAAACCAGAGATAAGCACAGGCTCCAATGAGCCACTTAGGCTAATAAAAGGATTTAGCTTTTAGCTTTTTGTTTTTATAAAATTGCTCTTATAAAAATGCGAGTAGTATAACTCACTAGTACAAATTTATACGTCCCTCTATATAAGGCTGTATAATCAATTCGATCGCATTCATCCATGTGACTCTCACGACAACCGCAGACCAGCCTTATTTGTACTTCATGGCTCACATGAGCTCCTCGGGTCAGCAATGTATCCGGCACATGATATGCTTTTTTGAAAAAATTCAGTCTCTCGGAACAGTGAGCTAACTAATCTTTGAACTACACAGCTGGTGCAAGATCGATGACGACGATCAGATCAGTCTTCTCTGTACAAATTGAACATCTTTTCCTATTGCGGGGTCTGTTCGGGAAAATATTTTGCCCGAGGCCAGACCGAACGCAAAAATTCTCCCCGACATACCGGGCAAACGAGGTTATTAATTTGTTTCTTTGAAAAAAGGATTTATTTTATTGAAGAAATGAGCTGAAATGTTTGTTGACGTTATTCAGGCGCCTTTTTGTCGGTTTAGATTATTTTTCTTAGCAGTTATGTCTTAAAACTTTTCTAGAATCAGTCATGTTGTTAAATTTTCCATGTTGATGATTTCCAGCGGATATACATCGTTTTCTTTGTTTTGACTGTTAAAGCCCGCTGCTGACAAACGTTTATAAGTAAGTTACGTAGCTCAGTTTCAGCCAACGAGATGTTCATCGACCTAAGATTAGTACTGCCGTATAATAAACAATTTTACAGTACATTAATCCGTAACATTTCCACAACACAGATAGGTGAACAAAACTGTTACACGCTTTTATTATAACAACCAGTAAATTTTGCCCAGGGTCGTTGTTGTTAACTTTTATGCTACTTCAGCCTCAATTTGTTCATAAAAGTGTTCTGATTTCTGTGAGCGGTTTTTATTGAAGAAAAAACAAAATATAAAACAAGGTATTGGAAAATGAAACGCCTTGCGCCACACATGTATTGTACGGCTGAATTGAGGGGCGAACTACCTTCATTGTTTGTTGAGCAGTCTTTACAGTGAATCTTTTTATGTTTTATGCTGTATAGCTAAGTTTTAGTCAATTTTTGACCCCAAAAACTTCCCCAGTGATCAAGCCTCAGCCCGAGTTTTTTCTTAAATTTTGGCAAATTTGAGCCTCGTTCTTACAAAAGTTGTTCTTATAAAAAAAAGCGCGTGTATTCAAAATCATTTCCTGAATGAGGCATGCAAGTTTTCTAACTATCCGCATGTTGTTTGAGAACCAGTAAATTTTGGTCGAAGCTCACCGTTCTTCTTTTTTCACAAGTCGAACCTCAGTTGTTCTTGAAGCCATTAAATTCGTTATCTCGGTTCACGTTGAGTCTTTTGCATGATGTCTCGAAATATTGGTTTCAACATTTTATAGTACATACATGTCGCGTAATAACACGTGCGGGTCATGTATTAAACAAATTCTGTATTTATATGCAGTGATCATGAGCCATGCTATAAAGTAATTTGCTATGTCAATAAAAATCATTTGCATCTGAGGCCGAGACTTGATAAATTTTACACTGTTCTTAATTTTGGGGCAAAATTGAGACTCGTTGTCTCTACCACAAAATTTGTGCGTGCAGCACATGAATACGCATCCTAGCCCTAGGAATACCTCAGTGTTCTTCCAATGCACTCGTTTTTGAAATTAAAATACTTAGCTTAAGCTGAGCAGTAATTCTTTCGTGTCTTTTCCATTGCACCATCGTATCTAGCTGAAACAAAGAACCTTAGAGCCTTATTTCCCAAAAGGGCTGTATCGGAAAAACTTTAAGACAGTCCGAAGAAGTATAATAACTTTACCAGCAGGAGGGGTTCTCCATTGTGAGAATTGAAAGAGGCTTAGAATCTGTGCTGTCCGAGGTACCATGAAATATATTTGTTTTAAATCTAACAGCAACTAATTTAGTTGTTAAAGAAGTTGTTAAAATGCCAGAAGGTTTTAATCTTTTCTCCCGAAGCATTTAGGGCCACGATAAACCCGAATACTTGGCTTTGGAAAATTCGGCGCCATGTAGCCCCTGCACAAGCTGGTTTCACGACTAAAATCCCTCAGTAATGGGCACAAATAGCCAGAAACAAGTTCGTCGAGAATTGCAAAGTATATGCACGGATTTTTATAAGCAAAACTTTATAAGAACAACGAGGTTCAAATTGGCCAAAATTTAAGAACAAATTGCAAGCTGATATGCTGAAAAGGTATAAAGCAATTAAGTAATTCTTTATGTGTTTTTACACTTAATATGAAATCATATTTCAAGTAATACTGATTCTCAAATCCCTCATTTATGTCTCAGAATTTTATCGCTCACATATATTCCCGAACATATGCACTCAAAAAAAGTAATAACTTGATGCTGATTAAGCGGCGTGCGAAAAATTAATAACAATAAGATCAACAACATTTACCGTATTTCCTCAAATAAACGCCGCAGCGTTTATTAAATTTTTCATGATTTGTGTGTGGCGTTTATTCGAGGGCAGCGTTTATTAATATTTTGGCTCTCAGGTGTGGCGTTTATTCGAGGGCGGCATTTATTCGAGGAAATACGGTACTTATTCTTAAAAATAGATATAACATGAATCAGTGCGTAAAACTTGGGCTTTAATGATAAAAAAAAAATTCAAACTGATTTTGCATATGCAAGTGTTTTGCAGTTGATTTATTTCGTTCTTGATTTTGTGCGAGTGTCTGTAGGAGTGTACACATACAGCTAAGTACAATGTCAGCTTCATAAAGGTCAGATTCGGATATTATATAATTATTTTCTAGAACTTTAACTATTTCTTGCCCTCGGCGCATATCATCCTAGTGTGTGCTATTGAAAGGGTGCAAAACTAAAACCTTTTAAGCTGAAATCATAGTTTGTTCAAGATATCTTGTACATCATCCGTTCACTTGTAGTTCATTCACTCAATGTGTCAGTAACCACGAAGAGCTAAACGTTCAGCCGATGTTACGTTGAAATTTTTAGCTGAAACTCGTGTGCAATAACGAGCGAGACAAGTTTCACCAAGTGATGTTACACGGTGAAACTTTTGTTTTTTTTCGCCACAGCGACCGCCGTGACTGTTGCAAAAGTAGAAAGCAGCTCTACTTTTCGTAAAACCTGTCTCACAACAAAAATTGAAAAATGTTTCACGAAACCGAATATGCTACACGGTGCAACACCTGGTGAAATCATCTGGTGTGCATCGTTGTTGCACACAAGTTTCAGATAATGAGTTTCAACGCGTAACACCGGCTTTACTTTAACTTCACTTTAGGCCCCATTGTTCAAAAGCTGGTTCAGTTGCACAAGCCCATTGCTAAATTTTTAAGCCACGCTTTTGTTTCTAGCCTTATACAGACTCCGATTTAAACTGAAATGCTTGGAATGAACTATATTTTTATATTAGAAAACCTCAGTTAACAGCATTTTATAAGAACCATAATATTTTAATGGGGAAGAAATTGCTGCTTGTAATTTGGCTAAACCCAGGGTTAAAGTTATCCAGCCTTTGAACAATCCAACCCAGTTTTCTAGCGTCAGTAAAAAAGATTTTGTATGGAATTTCTATATTTGCATATCTAGCGCATTATGCGCCTACGATTATTTGCAGCCAGCGGTAATTACTTTGGCGTGCTTTTACATCATTTGCTCTTTTCGTGTCTCCCTCTAGCATGTTACGTCTGCTCTATTCCTCTATCACTGAAGTAATTGTTAATATAACGGTGCGTGATCTCAGTGGAAAATTTATAAACAAGAGAAACAAACATCAAACTTTCTCCAGGAATGGGTAGCAAATGTTTGTAGGAAAAGCTCAACAAAAATTTTAAAGTGCTCAAAAAAGTTAGTTCATTCTCAAATGCACGCAAACAATATTTGACTAGTACTCATCTACTGTTCAACGGAGTTATTCGAATGTTCGTTCTCGAAACCTAACACAATGTTCCTTTAATTTGTTTATTGGTTATGCTACTCGCTGCGTACTCGCAGCTCGATCCTCGAAGTTCCTCAAAATAAAAGTGCTCGCGAGTGCTCCCTTTTCCTGTTCAACATTTGCTACCCCCACCCCTCTAAGATGTTAAACTAGTTCCGATTGCTTTCCCCAAAATGCTTTGCAAGAATGTTAATTCAAAGTTATAAAGACACCACTGAGCGTGTATTATATTGAAGGGACATACATTTCCGGCGGAATTTTATGTGTCAACTATAATGTGATATATTTCTATGCCGTAACAAAACTATAAGCATTAGGGCTTGTTCCAGATCACTTTTTAGATTACATGGCTGTGTCGGCTTCTTTTCCACTATGTTTTGCCGGGGCAACCTGCAGGTAGAAATACAAGCAAACAATTTAGTCATACCGAAGTAAAACTTCACATTTCCCTTAACAAAATGTTGTTCTCTGTCGACGGTAAGAAATTGGTCTCAAAATACTAAATGGCTATTTCAGATACTCAAAGAGTCAAAGTTAAATAACAATATTTTTGTGTAGATAAGTTTGTTAATGGTAATAAATTATTGCCACTGTTATCGTCATCGTCGTTGTCGTTGTTGTTTTAAACCCTACAAGAAAAAAAAAGTTTCGTAATACAAGGAGATATATTCTCATGCCGTAACAATACTACCACTTGTGCCATGCTCCTAAATGATTTTTTTTTTAACTTACGGTCACATTAAACGATCCGGTTGCATCAGGGTTGTCATAAAGCGGTATAGATTCACCACCAAAAGCCGGATTTGCATAACCTCCACGTGTCAAGTCGTACGATCCAGTTGCATTCGGGTTCTCATAATTTGTGGGTAGCTCAGCGCTTGAAGCAGGGTTTACATAACCTCCACTATTCAAGTCGTACGATCCAGTTGCTGCATCCGGGTTCTCATAATCTGCTGTTATATCTGCACTTAAAGCCTCATAACCTCCACTATTCAAGTCGTACGATCCAGTTGTTGCATCTGGGTTATCGTAACCGCTTGCTGAAGACGTAGCGCTCACCGCCGGGTTAACATAAGCTTCTTGCGCCAAGTCGTACGAGCCAGTTGCATCTGGGGTTTCGTAATCTGGGAAGGACTCTCTGCTGGATAACGACTCTTTCCTCGGTTCCTTGTTGGTTGCCTCCGCTGTGTATGCGTTTTGACTGAACGGCCGACCAGAATCGCGTTCACTTAGGTTGTGTTTGTTAATGTACTCGTGTTCATCATCTGAAGCAAGCTTTACTTGACGACTTAAAGAAACAAATGTACAACACTTGTTTTAAATATTGTAAAGTGAAAAAACATTTAAAACTAATATTTTTAACATATACAAATAAAACTATACGCACTTCGCATGTCGGCAAAGTCTGAGAATTCTCGAGCAGGTAAAACCTTTGACTGCATCTCGGGTTTTCATTGATCTGCTCTCGAATTCTCTTAAACGTTCGCCTCGGTTTTCACCAGGCTATGAAAGCACGAGGACCATGTTTTATGTCTTAACCCTTTCAGCCCTAAGGAATTTATCAACGTCTAACTTCTCCTTACATAACTCAAGCAAAATAATATAACTGGTAATGAGAAATAAGGAATTGATCAAAGTGAATAAGCTGTGGAAGTTAAAAGGCTAAATTCTCCCGAACTGCTTATATGGTAAGTATGGAGCTCAGCTGGGAGAATTTACCAACACGTCATTTGTCGTGCTTGGGGCTTAAAGGGTTAATTATTATTCCCTTTATAAGGGAAAAGCATGTAAACTGGACAAAACGAACAAACTGAGCTTACCTTTCCCTTTTCTTGAAGTAGCAGCAGAGAAAAATCAGGATGATCAGCAGCAGAATAATCAGAATCGGAAGCACAATGGAAAGGATCAACTTGGTTTTGTCTTCCTCTGCGTTTATAGAAAATATGAGACATATAGACAATACTACTTTTCAATAAAGGTTGAAAATACTTATTTTACATAAGATTTTTGAATAATCATAAACATTACAACACCAAAAGCTGGAACAATATAATAAAACTGGATTTGCTAAATTAAAATAGAAACTGACGGTTTTGTTTTTTGTTTTCTCAAAACTTTTATCTTTCAGTGCGAGGAAAATATTTTCGTATGAAACAAATGGGGGTCACAAAGTTGGTTTTCTTGTAAATGAGACTCGACTACTTTATGTATGATACATATAAACTGTTATGGCGTTGCTATGGAAACAGTTGCGGCCATAAAAATATAGTTGTTTTGTTAGCGAAAGAGTCATAGCAATCTCAATCAATAGATAATTTTTTCATTGTTCTTTAATAAGTTTTAATAAACTAACTTTCGGAAACGAACGTTCCAATGTCAGAAGTGGTAGGAGCCATCTGTGGTTTTATCTCAGATAAAAAAAAGTTGGTTTCAAACAACACTATTGAACTAAGGTGAGACATTAAAAAAGGAGTTTTTTTATGGACCCAAAGGTCAAATAGAAATAATTCTCAGTTTCTCATCAATTTTTTTTGTAGGTTTAAATGTGGTTTTCATGTTTATTTTTTGCTTTTTGGCAGCGCAGGAAGAATATCGTGCAAGCAGAAATCCCTCATATCTCACAAAAAGCGCTAGGAAAGAACAGTCGCTTCTCCGCCGTCCTAATTCCTGGACGTGCAGGTCTGGTTTGAAACTAGTTTGTCGGCTCTGTAGCCACGCCAAACTTTGTCAACCATTGCCGTTAGCAAGACTGCGATGCGCGTTGCTATGTGACTATATCATCCGCAGACCTTTCAGAACCACGTCTGGCCATGCAAGCACGTGGAAAAGACGTAAGCGGCGTCATGGAAACGGTTAAGCATGCTCGGCAAAGTTTTGAGCGGCTGTTCGCAGAGATCTTTCTTTCTTCTCGCGTTTTTTTTTGGAGACATAAGCGATCTTTGCTCGCAGGATACAGGAAACACAGCAAACAAGTCACCCTGGTTCAGCTCACGGAGCAGATCGACATTATAAGAAATTTAAAAAAAAACATGAATGCAGCAGCTATTTTGAAATGCAGGCCGCTAATAAGAAACCGGGAATTTTTTTATTTGGCCTAATCTACTGTTTCTACTGTGTAAAGTATTTTTGAAAAGTCGGGTAAAACGATATCAAAACGTAAACGTCGACTGGTCGACTTTTTAAACCCATATCGCTGCCAGTAGCTGAATTACTAGGGTTTTACAATAATGTTGGGGGACTTTCGGCCAGGACTGCATCATACAGTTTGCAATATTATTTAAGGATAAATGCCTCCCTGCGTCCAAGGACAGACCACAACACCGGGCCATAACTCTGCTCTTCTCGACAAGTGTGTGGGTTCTTTTAAGTCCCCCGATTATTGAACATGTATAGAGGGTCTCAATGGGGTTAACCGTGAGCCGTGAATTGCTACAAAATTTAACCGTTAGACGTGAAAATGCGAAAAAATTAACCGTTAGCCGTGAATAATTCTTCAACTGTTAAACGTGATTTCTTATAACTTTCCTGAAAGTCCTAAACAATAGGCGCAAATAATGCGTATTCAGGGCCATTTAGAGTTATTTAGACGAGGAGCAAGGGAAATCCTATCTCTATTTCGCACAAATAACTTTATATTGTAGTTTTAGAAATTGTGAAGAACCCTAATATTTTATCATTGATGGGAATATTGTTACTAAAGCATTGTCATTATCA
>JAOCPT020537554.1:0-19503 GCA_026546935.2 Palythoa grandiflora | reverse complement strand
TATTATTATTATTATTATTATTATTATTATTATTATTATTATTATTATTATTATTATTATTATTATTATTATTATGAGAAATGGGAAATGATTTTTTTAATATAATTTTTTTCCAGTGTCTATTCCTGGAAGGTTTGATAACTGTATTGAGAGAAAAATGTTCATTTTTTTTTCTTTATTACCAGCTTTAACTGCTTTTCTTCTCAGGACTGTAGTTGTATAGGATATAAAAGTTTACAATGAAACACCGCAGCCTAGATACCAAGAAAGTGGCAGCAGTGGAATGCTATTTCATTTTTATTAGGGTTCATCAGCACTGCAAATCCAGGCACTGAAAATACACAAGGTTTTGTCTCCAGTGCTCTTTACTGTCAAGCTGACCTACTAATACAGGTCTTTTTAAATCTCAGACACCAAACATCAAGTGTGGGACCCGCCTTTAGCTGCTAAATAGCTGGGCACTGAAAAAGACACAAAGTCTTATCTCCAGTACTCTTTACTCCCAAGGTGGACCTACTAATTTCTTTAAACCTCAGACACCACATATCAAGTGTGGGACCCGATTTTGGCTACCATGTTAGCACAACGTAGTTGCATTCTAAATTGCCTATCCAACACATTGTCCTAAGGAAATGGTTTTTGTGCCAAGTAACTGGTCATCAACAAATACCTATGGGCCCAAATCCCCCTTCATCCAAGTACATATCTACCTTTAATACAGAGGCACAAATATAAAACTTTATTCTGAAACCTTTAGCATGTGGCATGATTCTACTAATACAAATTATTATTTTTACTTTAGGAAATCATGAAAAAGAAGCTGGAAATACAAAAACAAAAGCAGATGTTGCTGAACAAACAGATTCAACAACAAAAGGTATGAATTTAAAGTCTTGTTTACAAAAACAGTTTACAAATAAAAGAAGCTCTGTATTTGTAAGAAGAAAATCTTCATCATAAATATGCAATACTTGTTTGTTACATCTACTGGTGTGTCTTAGCAGTCAATGTAATGTAATTTGTACCTAAGAATTTATATAACGTATAAAATGTATTGCATTTTGTGCTTGCAAGTTAATGTGTGAATTGCTTTTTGCAGAGTGCAAAATTGTCCAAAGTCGGTTATTTGTTACCTGGCCGAGTAAAAAATTGCAAATGACCGACCCGTATGTGTAGAATACACCCCAGACACTTTTTGGGCGGTTGTTTTACTAACCTCAAACATCTCCACCCCGAAAAATTGCCTTAGTTAGGGGACATGTTCTACACAGTATTCAGTTACTTTAAGTAAGAGTTGGATAAGGAATGGAAAATGTACTAGCAAGTGACTCAACAGTCCATATGACACAAAGAACATTTACATCAAGAACTTAGTGTATGCCTATCTATAGTGTCTCATGTTACAATGTCTTCGTAACAGTTTTGTTTCTGTTGGCAGCTCCTTATTGAAAAGCTTGAAAAGAAAAACATTTCAGCCACTGAAAAGGAGACAATTTTAAAGGTTTGTTATATTTAAATAATTACACTCGATCGAAGAAATTGGTAGGAGCCCTGAGCGGGAATCAAACCCACGTCTCCCTGTTCTCTAGTCAGGAGTGCTAACCTCTACACCATCAGGGACCATCCCGTTCGTAACGTAGCAGTTTCGTGATTAGCTAAGTTGGTTAGTGTGTGCAGATTCCTGAGTCCAATTTCATTCATTTGTGTGAAATGCAAGTGTCGCTAAATACTACTGTAGTGTGTTTCACCTCAACATAAGGCTTAGATGAACTGAATAATACCAAACGTGAGGGATAAATTATATGAAACAACAGAGCGGCGCGGCAGAAGCCTATAGAAACATAATCTGCGTTTGTTGTTCAGTAGTATTCTTATAGATATTGATTAGAATTTTCAGATGCTTCTCAAATTCATTTTATCTCAGAGTTGAAAACGGAGCTGTGAGAGAACATTTATTTGATTTTTTATTTACAGTCAAGATATAAGTCTTCAAAAGAGATAATGAAGACGATTTTGCAATGATAAATATACATTTGTTTAATTTATCTGTTCACTTGTGCAATTGTTTTACCTCAACAAATATTGATATTTTCGATAATCCAGACTATTTTGTCTGATCTCAAGAAGTCCAGATAATTGAGGTTCGACTATAGATAGAATTTATATTATAGACCCTGTACCAATGATGTCGATGATGATGACAGAGATGATGTTGATGATGACGGTGATGATGATGATGACAGTGATGATGTTGATGATGACAATGGTGATGTTGTTGATGACAGTGATGTTGATGATGTCAGTGATGATGATGATGACAGTGATGATGTTGATGAAGACAGTGATGATGATGAAGACAGAGATGATGTTGATGACAATGGTGATGTTGATGATGATGACAGTGATGATGATGATGATGACAGTGATGATGACAGTGATGATGTTGATGATGTCAGTGATGATGTTGGTGATGACAGTGCTGATGTTGATGATGACAATGGTGATGTTGATGATGATGACAGTGATGATGTTGATGATGTCAGTAATAATGTTGATGATGACAGTGATGATGATGATGATGATGATGACAGTGTGATACTGCCCCACGACGATCCTCACACTGACCTTCACTATTACGATAGACGTGGGTATTCCGATGTCAGTGATGATGATGATGACAGTGATGATGATGATGGCAGTGATGATGATGATGGCAGTGATGATGATGATGACAGTGATGATGATGATGACAGTGATGATGATGATGGCAGTGATGATGATGATGGCAGTGATGATGTTGTTGATGACAGTGATGAAGTTGGTGATGACAGTGATGAAGTTGGTGATGTCAGTGATGATGATGATGACAATGATGATGACAATGAGGACAGTGATGATGTTGATAATGACAGTGATGATGATGATGACAGTGATGATGATGATGACAGTGATGATGATGACAGTGATGATGATGATGACAGTGATGATGATGACAGTGATGATGATAATGATGATGACGACAGTGATGATGATGATGATGATGACAGTCATCATCATCATCATCAGTTCTTTTTGATTATCGTGCAGTGACGATGATAATGATGACGACAGTGATGATGATGATGATGATGATGATGATGATGATGATGATGACAGTGATGATGATGATGACAGTGATGATGTTGATGATGATGACAGTGATGATGATGATGACAGTGATGATGATGATGATGACAGTGATGATGATGATGACAGTGATGATGTTGATGATGACAGTGATGATGTTGATAATGACGTTAATATTCAGCATGGTGATTGCATTGACATTTTTCACCCAGACAATCAAGTCTCTGAATGCAAATGTTGAAACTCTGAAGAAGGAAGTAGAAATAGCTGCTATAGCTGCAAAGTCAAAGGACAGTCCTACACAGGCTCGCCAACTTGTAAGTAAAACTCGACTTTTTGAACGTGTTTTTGCAAATTTTGTGTCTCATGTTGACAGTACAACAAATGAGAGATCATAACTAATCCTTGCAGTTTCAAATTTCACTGCTGTTTTAATGTTGAAACAACACAAGTCAAAATAACAGATGGCTTTCATTACATACTTTCTGTATTTATTCGTTTACTGAAAAGAAGAAAAAGGTTTTCAGATTTTGGCTAGAAAGTTTATTATCTACACTTTCGAGCTGCCACATCTTTTCAGTTGATCAGGTTAAAGCTTTGTTGCTTTGTATCGTGTATGGCCATTGATGTAGTATGAAAAAAAGCTGAATAATGTCGGGATCTTTTGAAGATATTTTTCCCGGGAGAATAAACTAAACATAGATTAAAAACTTACAAGCAAATTCCTTTTTATGTGTTTTTTAGGGTTTTATAACAAACCCAATAAACATAACAAAGAGAGAGATCCTTATTAAAGGTGCTTTAGGAATACAATTCAACATAAAAACTAACGATAAAAAACGACGTTTCGTCATCCTCACGACAACATCGTCAGGTAAACCAGCGGAAAATATTAGAGCAACTAGAATATATGCAAATATGCAAGCTAAATACAATGGAGTACTGAATTGTAGAGATACAATAGCTCAACAAGCAATCTGACTCTGTATAACCAAAGTATTTATCTGACCGGGTTTTTTTTATTTTGTTTATTAATTTTACTTATTTTGTGTTACTTATCTCTATTTGCTTTATTGTATTTTGCGCCAGTTTGCTTTTATTATTAATTCTAGCATTGTCACCTAATTCTATACCGCCTAGTCATTACGTACATTTCAGTGCGTTTTTGTCTTAGCTATTGTATCTCTACAATTCAGTACTCCATTGTATTTAGTTTGCATATTTGCATAATTTATATTCTAGTTGTTGCTCTAATATTTTCCGCTAGTTTACCTGACAATGTCGTCGTAAGGATGACGAAACCTCGTTTTTTATCGTTAGTTTTTATTTTGAATTATAAGATTCGTGTTTGGAGTTGCAACAATAAAAATTGTTCAGCTAACATTATGTCAAAGCATTATTTGACATAATGTGACTATTTCTGTTTACATTCCTCATTAATTGGATCAGTTTTAATTCTTGCCATCTGTTATTAATACTAAAGAAAGTAATTTCTTAACGATCTCAGTCTTGTTAGTTTTTGCTGTATTTTTGTTTTTCTTTTTGCTGTATTTCATACTTGAGTCACAATTGTTTTAATGCTCAAAGTTTGAACCTGTTTTTGGTTGATAAAATCAAGAGTTACACGGAGAGACCAACGAAACTGATTCATATGAGAAGCAGCTTTACATAGCCGGAAAAATTCACTGATTTCAAACTATTAAATTCTCTATATCCTGTGGAGAATCGTCAACTTACTTCTTGTTTTGATGTTTTTAGGTTCAAGTACAGATGGTAAAACTGGCCAGTGGCAGTGTAACCCATGTCCCGCAGGTTACTACTGCAGTCCTACACCACAGAAATGTCCTCCCAAGCACTACTGCCCAGCAGGTACAGTCACACCCATCCTTTGCCCCAATGGTACCTTCACACATGATAACACTACAGGACTCGCCAATGCCTCCCAGTGTACACCATGTATTACCGGGCACTTCTGTCTAGCTGGAGAGATTGCTGGCCGGTGTGTGGGTGGCTATTTCTGCAAGAGTCGTAGTCCTTCACCAACCCCCTCCTCACAGCTGGGAAATGAAGAGAATGGCCCCTGTAAAGGTGGACATTATTGTCCTCCTGCTACTGTTGCCCCCGTTCCATGTCCAGATAACACCATGAAGAATTACACTGGAGGGGATGGAACCGTGTCTGATTGTAAACCCTGTGTTGCGGGACGATACTGTTATAATGGTAAGTAATAAAATAAATTCATTTAACTGGTTATAGCTACCTCCAAGTACCAACAAGCAACACACAAAAATGAAATATTAAATTTGCAAAACACAAAATTTATACATCAAAGAACGAAGGCAATGATTTACTGATTTTACATAGTGAAACAACCCGCGCAATAATTGGTTTACTCGACAAAAACAATAGCCAAATCTTTGCATTACATCATAGAAAGTTACGCCCAGCCAAATTCTTTATGTTTCGCTCAGCCTCGATTGTTCTCCCAACTTGCATAAGGCTTTATAATGCTGCTCTGCCTCTTGGCTCGACTGCTCATTGGCAATTAGTTATATTTTTTTATTTGTAGTTTTTTTATTAATAAAGTCACGTCAAAGGCAAAGTTTATTTTATAATATTAATGATTGTTTTTAATTACAATTCTTTGCATGTTTCCTTACATGTTCTTTGTTTATTAATAAAACCTGATCTACATCTACATCAGTTATCTTGCAAAATCCTGATGTCATAAAAGAAAAAATTATTTAAAGTTTGAAATGTAGACTTTCTTCCTATATGCAAAATTTACAATCAATGGTCCTGTAAAACAACGCAAAGTTTTGGATGGCAGTAGAAAACTGGCTCCACGAAAAAGAAATTCTTAGTAAACAAAAAACTATAGAGAAGCTAGACGCCATAGAGCTTAATTGCGATGCTGAACACACGCTTCGTAGTTTCTGCAAACTAACAGCCAGATACTACATTTATTTGTCTAAAAAATATGGGAAAATACCAAAGTTTAGTATTTTCTTAAACCAAATAAAAAAACTATGCCTCTGTCGAGAAAGAATTCCTCTCAGCTAAGGAATTTGAGAACGAATGGAAACTCCTATTTCCGCTTAGCTATTAAATTAACGTACAGGCCACCTACAAAAGAATGGAAAACTGGAAACCTACCCAACTCTTTATTTCGGTAAAAAATGCCGTACCCACAAGTACAAGTCTCTATGTATTATGTACCTCACTAGCACTATTGATCTGTATTCTATGTCAATCACGAAAGTTTCCTTTACTCTCCAGGCACCGCAGAGGGTCTCCCTTGCCCCAAAGGACGATACTGTATTGAGGGTAGGTACCCCATAAAGTGCCCCCTGCTGCGATACAGAGATGTTGTTGGTGGTAAAACTGAGGCAGACTGTTTTGCCTGTCCAGCCGGTTACTGGTGTAATATTACTGGTATGGTGGACTTCAGAAACAGCAAATGTCCCATCGGGCATTACTGTTTTGCTGGTCAGAAACCACAGCGTTGTTATCCAGGATTCCGCCGTGAAAGCCCTGGTGCTAGGAACCACACAGAGTGCTCCCCATGTCCAGGAGGATATTACTGCCCTGCTAACACTACCAACACTGGGGGAATTCCCTGCCGTGAGAGGTATTACTGCAAACCTGGTTCGAGTCAAGAAACACTTTGTCCAGGAGGGTATTTCTGTAACTTTACAACATCTTACCCATATGGCTGTTCAGGTAAATGCTCACCTACCCTTAGTTCACTTTTCTGTCATAATTATGTGCTATAAGTACTTGAGTTGCAAAACGCAACAATTCTAATTAAATTTCTTTTGGAATTTGTCACTTTATCAAAGTTGATAACTGTTTACTTGCTTTTTTTGTATGTACAAACTCCACATTAAAGCTGGTGTACGGTTAAATAATGATCATTCAGAAAGAAGATAAATTATTTTCCAACTGAAAACAAGAATTTATCTATTTTTTTCACAGATATTAAAAACGGGAAAGAAAAAAAGACTTTTGATTTCAATAATGTTAGTTTTGTAGCTTAGCTTCAAATTTATTAGTTTTGCATGCTATTGCATCTATCGATTTGAAGGTGTTGTCATTTAGTAATGTCTGATGACTTTAAGTAATGGTCCGAGTAAGAACTAGGGTACCTCCCATTGTTCTACGTCATTTCGCTTTTCCCACACTAGAATGGTTTTAAAGTAAAATGCAATGAAACTATATTAGAAAGTAATGTTTCTTTTGTGCTATAATAATTTATCCCATCATAAGACTCCAAAACAAAAGCCAAGAAAACCGTTTGATTTTCGATGTTTCCCACATAGAATTTTTTTTAAATTTCAAAACAAAAATGTTTCAACTAGAAGGGAATGAATGAGCGATCTAGATAGAAATTAGCTTATTTATGAAGATATAATCGGTTTTCAAAGCTTAGTCAATGAGATTAACGGTTTGACAATATCGCAATTAGCACCTTTCTGCATTGCCGTTTACCTGCCTAGTTCGTACTCGGATCGTTACTAAATAATTGATGTCAAATATAAAGAAAAGTCGATATTTAATCTTTCTTGCTAAATATTCTCTACAGCTGGCTACTATTGTCCGAACGGCTCATCAACAGAATTCATTTGCCAATACCCAGAATATTGTCCACCGATTACTGCTGTACCACTAAAATGCCCCCTTGGGTATCAAGCCCTCAATAACTCTGGACTTCGTCCCAGTCTTGATCGGTCATGTCAGATATGTCCTGCCGGTACCTATGGAAACCATCCTGACCGCCATCACTGTGATATATGTCCACCTGGGTATTTTTGCCCAGTTGGGTGTATTGGCCCATATATCAACCCATGTCCAGAGGGTTACTATTGTCCACAACGGAGTGGAGATAAGTATCCGTGTCAGGCAGGATTCTATGGGAACAGAACACTGGCCTCCAGTCCTGCTGACTGCTATCCATGCCCTTCTAATACGTTCAATAATGTGCCAGGCCGCACTGCATGCCGTCCATGTGGAAGTAGTGCCAAAGCAGGGCCTGGACAAGCCAAATGCACCTGTATTGGAGATAACAGGTCTTTCCAGATATCTGATGGTGCCTGTTATTGTTACGCTGGATATATATACTATGATGACCTTGACAAAAGACAAAGTGAGGGCAACAGTGATAAATCCTGCCAGAAAGTAGTAAGTATAATCAGTCTGTCAGGACAAAGCGGTGATCATATCGCTCCCTCAAACCAAACAAACATGTTGGCCCTATTGATGATGAGGATGATGATATTAGAAGGGACTTACCGTATTTCCTCGAATAAATGCTGCAGCGTTTATTACATTTTTCATGATTTGGGTGCGGCACCTTTTCGAGGGACTCATTTATTTAACATGCTGTTTTTTCCAACTGTATCTTTAAAAATAAGAAAAAAATGATACAGTTCTTTGTCTGGCTGTACTGATCGAGCTTTACAGTTTTAAAACTACAACTTGTTGCACTTGTAAACTCGTAAGAAATCAGATAAATTTGATAGTGTGGATTTTTGTCTGTGCCTTTCAAACTTGAAACTTCCAGTTTTAAACAACTCCGCTCCGCGCTTGTAAAAAGTGAACGTCATAAAGTCGATGTTTCAGTTTGTGTCTGTTCCAGGGTTCGGCATTTATTCAAAGGTGGCGTTTATTAATATTTTGGCTCTCAGGTGTGGCGTTTATTCGAGGGCAGTGTTTAATCGAGGGTGATGTTTATTCAAGGAAATACGTTATTTATTGTGCAACTGTAATAATTTTTATAACAAATTTAAAATAAAGATTACGCTTAATATCCGACGTTTCGGAACCACCATGGTTCCATTATCAAGGAGTAACGAAATTATTCAGGTGAAAAATTCAGTTCTTCACTTGTGGCAACAATAGATGTCTTAGACTAATTTACATAAACAGAGATACAAAAGAAAAAGTTAGTACAATAAGGGCCATTGTTAAGTCAAACAAAATCTTTTGCACGAATTGAATCAGATTGTGTGTGTAGCTTCGGTTTGAGATGTCTGATAAACAGCATTTCGTAAATTAGACATTCGAGTTTTCCAGTGCATTTTTTCAATAGTTTAAACAGAGGTCTGAGTTTCTAATACCATGACATTGAGATGCGTTTGCCAATTGCCGATGACTTATGTTCCTCAATCCACTGAAACAAATGGCGAGTGGTGTAACCTACATAACCTGCATCGCACAGATCACACTTAAAATTATAAGCCACACACTGTTGATTCACTAATTGAGGCCTCAACACTGTGGTTGGATTTTTTAGAAGACTCTTAACTTATTTAACTTAGGGTAAATGAGAAATGATTTCAGAAAAGAAAACAAAAGAAGGATGGATTACTTTCAAAAAGGATTAATAAAATTAACGAAAAAAATATGGAAGCATCGCTATCAGGATACATAATAATAAAGATGTAGAATTTAATTTCTTTTAAATTTTTTTCTTTTAATATTGTCTTATCTTTTATACTATTTTATTGGGACCACCTTATGCTAATTTCAGATTCTTTTTAACCGATTTGCATTTTGAACCTTATCCAATCACCTGATGAAGGCAACAAGATCGGTTGCTGAAAGCTTGTGTCTTTTTTTTTAGAAAAAGATTTTTATCAGAGAACGTATTTAAAATTTTAAAATTTTGTTTTTATTAAAAGATATTACTTAGATTAGACGTCCATGAAGCACGAGCGGTTGATAATTTTTAAGAAATGAACCAAGTAAAAACTAAGCAACCTCCCTTTGTTCTGTGGTATTTTGAGTTTACCATATGTTTTTATTAGTAAATTTTGCTACTGAGAATATTTTAACTTTTTAAAAACATAGTTTTCAAATAAATTGAGATTGATATTTATATCAATTATTTTTTATACAATGGTAATTTTCAACCAATAAAAAATAAGAAAATCTTACTTAAAAACCAAGAAGCAAAACTGTGTTGATTACAAGTAAATGAATGGGTGTACTAACGAGAATTAAATGCACTTGCGGATAAATTATGGTAAAGTCTCAAACTTGAGCTAACCAGGCAAATCGTTTAATTTATAACATAAATAACCATTACTGCATTTCATACTGCTAATTCCGCGGAATGCCTACTTCGTACTAATTAATTTTAAATTTTTATTATTTATTGTTGGTGTTATTAACGTTTTCATCGTGATCATTTTTATATTTATGGTTTTATTATTGTTGTCGTTAAAAATATCTATGCTAGACTCATAATTTTTGTTTATCAATACTTATTTAACAGGTAGATGAACGTTGCACAACAGGACAACTCCGAGTTTCATTCAACCGAGGGTGTGTGGACCCCACTGTTGCTGGCGATGATTGTAAGAAAGAGTGCGGGTCCCTCAGTCCACCTCGACCAGGCACCTTTAACCAGGAGTTTGGCCAGTGCATGTGTGACCAAACACCAATTGACTGTAATGTCACTTGCCAACAGAACAAACCAAAGGTTACAGTGCAGCGCAATCCTAAGACAGGAGTATTGCAGGTTTTTAACAGTAAAGACTCAACAACAATCGATTTACAGAATGAAATGGGTGTGAATGACTTTGACTATGTGAAGCATGAATGCCAAGTAAGAATGCGTGATGTGTATTTTACATACTTTAGGTCTTATTAATGGAAAGCTCAGCCCCAGAACTAATTTTTTGTATATTTAAGAATATTTTTTTGGGATTCCAGGAATGTAATTTTTGGAGTGATTCCTCAAGCCACATCCTTAAAAATAGTTTACAAAACGTGCGAAATGAACACTGAGGGAGCCGCCATCTTTGCACCCACAGTCAAATATGTGATGTCACAACTTCAAATTGTGACAAGTTATCGAAGAAGCATTTTGTGAAGTTGATTAAAAAGAGAAATGTCTTTTATTCTATTCGATAATTTTACGAAAAATACAAGCACTAAAAAAGTCCGTACAAGGCAATAGAGCTGATTCTTTTGATAACTTGACGTTGTGATGTCAGACATCAGTGCAATATGGCGGCCCCCATGGTACTGAATAACTCTTTTTTTTATTCATTTTTACAGAACGTGAATAAGCAAATCGCTTTAGAAAGTACATTTCGGAAACCCAAACAGATGTAGTTTAATATATAAAAAAGTAATTTTGGCGTTCATCTTCCCTTTAACCGTTTTTGTTCAAGGGATGGTTCAATTTTACATTGATACAGACCAGCTTCCTTCAATTTACTTGAGAATTTATATGCGCTGCTCGCACACTAATCACTGATTATTGCTTACACGAGAAACGTTCCTTCATAACAATTTTTCTTTATGAGTGTTCTTGGAAGTAACATAGCATGGCAACAAAGTAAAACTATTAAGAATTATGCTGAAACTCCATTCCAGCTTAAAATAAAAAAGGTGTTACATATCCTGTGGGACAAACCTATTTTAAATCAACAAGTTAATCATGTGAATTTAAAATTATTTTTGTAACGCTCCAATAATACTGTGCAATTAGCATTTTCAGTTAAGTATATATTAACTTTCAAATAGTTCTGTGACCAGTTACTACTGACGATGGTAAAGACTTGCCGAAACATGTTTAGTCACTCACAATCGAAACTTTTTTTTTGCTTATCACTAATTCTTTTAAAAAAGGTTGTGTCGTTTGGAGCTGAAGGCACCAAGGGGTATTTCCCACGGAATCCTGAAGAAGTCCAAGAAATGATCAGACCAACAGTAGAGCCCACTCCCCAGTCTCGACGCCGGCGACGTGCAGTGACCAACTCCACCCAGTCAAACGCGATCACTCCACCAACCATTATCAACCCACTGATTTGCTTAGAATTTGGACAAGCAATCATGTTTACGATTTCAATTAACCAGGAAAATCGCTCATTGAGCAACTATCCAAGGTTGGTTTCATGCAGTTAACAGGACTGACATATACTTTTCTTCTAATCTGAGGAAAAACATTTCTCGGTTATTTTTATTATTTTTAATATATGTTCCTTTTCCAGTGGCTAAAGAAAATGGAAAAAGGCAAACTAAACTATACTTGAATTTTTCTCATCTTTGTTTTCACCAATTCGCTTTCAGCCTCACAGACTTTATTGATCAAGGTATAACGTTATAAAAGATTTGTTGTATTATTTCATTATTATAGTCTTAATTTGATTATTTCTTATCACTCCTATTAAGATTTAATCGTTCATAAAATCATTTAAAAAGTGAGAAATGAGCTTCATTTTCTTTTGTGCCGAAATTTTGTTTTTGTTTAGTTTAAGTAGCAATCAAAGCAAAACCAAATCCTCTTTATTAGAGACCTTTAGATCTGAGTACAAGTACGAATACAAGTTTTTAAGAGCATGTGCGCATTTACCAGCAAACTTGTTGTCGAGAGGATGACTTTTGCTAGAAATCTTATCCTCTCGACGAGTTTCCTTGTACACTGTACAAGCGCATGCGCTCTTGAAACCTTGTACTCGTACTCGAATCTAAAGGTCTATTATAGCAAAATGAGACCACTTTTCATCTTTTTAATCTTTCAACTCTCTTGTTCACATGAAGTCTCAGGTGAGGGTATCAGTAGTCGTGTGTAGTTAGAACTAAATATCAGGTCTTTAAGTATCAGAAAATTTAATCAAAATCTGTTATCAAAAAAATCACCTTTTCAGAATTTTAATATATGCTCATTTAGTACTGGAAAATATACCTGTACAATATTTTGATATCTGCATGTTCTTCAGGAATCAGAAAAATTTCGTCTTAAACAATTTAGTATCTGGTCTGTAGGTATCAGAAAAATCATCTGTTCAACCAAAATGACAAGTTTGACTACGGCAACTTCAGACATCTTCACGAGCTGGTGACAACAACCAACAAGACACTGAGCTATTTTGTGCATGTATTTGAGGAAGGAGGTACCTATGTGTTTTATGACAATGCCAATACCAACCGACTAACCATCGTCCGTGTGATGGATCCAGGCTCCTCCTGCCAGACAGTGGCTGGCAGCTCCGGTGTCATGGTTAGCAGTGTAGGGGTTCTGACAGTTTTTGGTGTAAAAAAGAGTGAAGTAAGTTTGATTTCATGTTTAGTGGTATAAATCATTGTACAATTAAGTAACGTTAATATTGATAAATGATGATAAGGACAAGGATAATGGTGATGATGATAAAGACATTGATGAAGATGATGAAAATAACAATGACGATGATATTAATAATGAGGATGACGATGATGATGACGATGATGATGATGATGATGATGATATAAAGTAATGTATATGAATATTTATTATCTGTTGTGTAGTGTCACTCAAGTGTTCTGGTATTGATTCAATTGCAGCCTCAAAATTTAGCTCCAAATTGGGAAGTCATTTACGGAATGACTGCATTTATGCTTGTTTGCGTGGTGATGCTAGTTATAGCCATTGTCATCTGGAGACCTAGGAGCTTTGGTCGCTATCCTGTGAGGGCACTGCGCCCTAAATATAAGGCCTTGGGAGCACCTATTCCTGTTGTTCCGATACCTGGCATAATGGACAACCCAGATGAACTAGGCCCCCGGGGCATTGCAGAGGGTTCAGTTGCATATGAATCTCAGGCAGTCCGATTCGACCTGGAAAATTTCAGTGTCAGAACTTTGTATGACAAACTTGAGGACCAAACCCTGCATGTGTCATCACAACTTGCTCGACATCAACAGGACCTAAGAGGATTTTACGATCGTATTGCACAACAGGCTGAGAAACTAAAGGAGATGCTAAATAACATGGACGTTTCTGCTTTAATAAAGGTAATGTAGTTTTTGTTCTTGTCTCTGACTTTATAGCTGCTACCAAGTGAGATAAGGGTTCGTATTTAATATACTTATATATTTTTTGTTTTTTTTTATCTTGTTAACGATTTTCATTTAGTAGTTGATTTATTTTAACCGGAAGTTTCATAGAGCACAGTAAAATATTATCGTGACATTTCCTTTCATTGTTCCGTTTTACGCATACAAGTAACAACGAGTATTAAGTAAACATTATCATTACATTGATAGAAGTAGCTAAAGTAACAACATATTACATTTTGTAGGCAACCAAGGAAGCTGGCCGAGGTGAAAAACAGATGGAAGAGCGTCAACAGGGAGTGTTAAGTGAGGTTGACAGGGCAAAACTTTATGGCATGACCGGGGGCTCCATTGCTCGCGAGCAAGAACTGATGAAAAGTCTTCAAATACTTCTGGAAAAAGTTGAAAAAGGACAGTTTGCTATGCCAGGTGAGCCAATGTTTTATAATAACATATCCACAAATTCATACGTTTTAGGCTTCTCTTTCCTCTCCTGAAAAGGACCAAAATTTGAGAACTTCTAAATAACTAATAAAAAACGCGTAATAACTAAAATTCTTATAAATAACTAAGTATCTTGATCAAGTTCTCTTGGCAGTTGAGTGTACAGATTTATGATAAAACTAGGCTAGAATATATCGCGTGGCTACTGAGGTTGTATAGACGTAAACATAATTTCAATACAGCATTAAACGGAAACTTTAACATTGTATAAAACTAAAAATAATAACAAACGGGCTTAACTTACATTACAATCCTGCTTGCTAGTTATTGAAGGGAATACAGCAATAGTTCTTTAGCAAAGCAGCGAAAATAAAACTACAGGACATCTAGATCTGGGCAGAACGAATAAATGACAAGGTATTCCTTATTGAACAATAACTCTATCTATTGAGAAGTCGCTCCGATAACAATGATAATGATGGTGACGATGATGATGATGATGGTGACGATGATGATGGTGACGATGATGATGATGGTGACGACGATGATGGTGATGATGATGATGATAGTGATGATGTTACTATGGATTTTAGATTCCTTTTTTACCTATGGCTCACGAGTTACGCTATGGTATCTCGTTGAATTGCATGCGGATAATAAAAGTAATAATATTAATAACAATAACAACAACAACAATATAAATAACAATAATGAAGGACTCATTTTTGGTAATAATAGTAATAATAGTAATCAACGACTGCCACCTGGTCAGCCCAGCTGGTAAGGTGCCAGTCTGCCATGCGGGAGGCTCGGGT
The DNA here is from genome assembly GCA_026546935.2 of Palythoa grandiflora. Lineage (NCBI taxonomy): Eukaryota > Metazoa > Cnidaria > Anthozoa > Zoantharia > Sphenopidae > Palythoa > Palythoa grandiflora. The sequence continues at coordinate 4,291 of JAOCPT020537554.1, read as the reverse complement.
TCGATTCGCAGCCGGACTTTGTCTCAGGGTCTGCCTTTGCTCTAACATCTGCAAACAGTTAGACCTTCGCATTTTCTTGGATAAGGAAATGAAACCCTAGGACCATTCTCTCAACCCTTTATCGGGGGACTAGAAAGAACCCACACACTTCTCGCAAAGAGTAGGGTAGTGATCCCGGCGTTGTGGTCTGTTTGTTCCACTGAGGGCACTTCTTATTGGCTGCTGGTTGCGCCTTAATATGTGAACCACTCAAACGGACTTTCTAATACCCTCAACTGTCAAACCCTGTATATACTTGTAAACAGGTTCAGAAAAGCCCCGAGGTGGGGAACTTGTATATATATCATATAAATCACATATCACGTAATCATCATCATCACCACATCATCATCATCGTCACCATCGTCATGGTCACCATCATCATCGTCACCAACACCATCATCATCATCATCACCATCATCATCAGCAGCAGCAGCAGCACCATCATCAGCATCATCGCCATTATCATATCGTCACCATCATCATCACCAACATCGCCATCATCATCACCATGATCATCACCATCATCATCGTCATCATCAGCATGATCATCATCATTATAGTAATAACAATAATTACCAGAATGGCTGGGTTATTCTTTATGTATAGGATCACAAATGATACAGCCAGGTAGTTTTGTTGGAGTCACGCCAGCTATACAGTTTGCAGGAAGCAGTGGTGGTATTGCTCCCAGCGCCACCATTCTTACTCAGTCTGCGGCAGCTGAAACAGGTGCATTAGAGTTGGAAGCAGGTGCAATTGGATGGCAAGTGCAGGGAACAAGTGATGTCAGTGAATTCCTGCGCAAGATGAATGCAGAGAGAATACATTTGGAGCAAGGACTGCAGCGAGATGAGGAGAGTGAGACTCACAAACTGCTCAAAACACATGTATGTTGACCTGTTGTTATTTCTTGATACTTTTGCCACGTAACTGAATAATTTAAGAGTTAAGAGTGAACCATTTATAATTTTTATTTCACTTATTCAAGAAGATGTAAACAAGCTTTAGACACAAGTTGTGATGTAAATACATTTTGGTTTTTCACTTACAAAGGTCTTTTGCCCCGGTATAGAAATTTTATCTTCTGTTGTTCCATACAAGAATTGCTGTCACATAGCTAACCCTTCCCTCCCCACTGGGGTTTTCCATAGCTGTATTAAAACTGCGTAACAACTCTGACATATTCTTTCTCTAGACTAACTGTCAAAACACTTGCTATATCCGGGTTATGTAGGAAGAAAAGCGAGCAGAGGAGATGACTGTGCTGGCTGAGAGGTTGGCAAACAAGTTGGCAGACCCCAACTTGAGTGAGGAGCAAATGAAAGCCATATTCGATGAGCACGAAAGGGACGTGGCCCAGAAAGAAGACAGACTGGCAGCTGAAAAGAATAAGCAAATGGCTGAAATGAGGGACAAACTGCGCAGGCGCCGTGAGGAAAGGGAGGCAGCTCTGTTGAGAAAGCAGAAGGAAGAAGTAAGTGACAGACCTTTGCAATGACCGTGGTAAAAAATCTGCATTAAAATAAATACGAGTGACTACGTAAAGTACTAGAACAGCACAAAACATTAGATACTATTTACTAATGACTAAATAAGAGAAACTTGTATGAAGAAGCAACTTGTGAAAAGCAAGTAAATGAGAGAAACATATTTTTTTACCGTGTCACCCTCCTTAAATAAAGTTTATTGTATTGTATTGTTTTAATTACGTTTAGGGTTTTTTTTGCCAAATCGAACGGCCTCAGTTGGCTGTTGTAAGAGCCAACACAAACTGCGTGAAGACATAACGTTCATCCAGTAAAAGTTTGTAGAGGAAAATGACACAACACGATAAATCAGTGAGCCTGAGAGGTCACAAGCAGTTTTTATCCAGAGACATGAAAAACTGGCACCAAGATGCTGGCCATTTTTGACATATGGAAAGGTTTTTTGTTGTCGATACTTTGAACAAAAAATTTGCATTTTTACTTTTCATCGATACGTCAGAAAAACAATGCAATTCGTTTTTGAAAATACAAAGTGTGACCCTAAGTCAAAACCAACAACAACAACTTCAAAATTTTATTTGCACCAGATTTTACATTTCTATATAGTCAAACAAAAGAAGATACAAGCCACCTAAATATAGCTAGGTAGACCAAATTCTAATTAAACCTTTTTATCTTTGGAAATAAATACAGTTTTATCTTTCCTACGGCACTTATCGGAAAAGATTTGTAATTTTTTCCCTGAGCAAATGAGTATTATTATCCGGCTCAGGGCAAAAATACCAATTTTTTCCTATGAGTGCGAAGGTAAGATAAAATTAAATCTGTTTCCATTATACGAATCTTTCCCAGCCTTAAAAGAAATATCTTTTTCTTTTTATCTTTTTAGGCGGATAAATCAAAGATTAAGTTGGACGATGTACAACCAAAGGCCACCGCCGATACTCTGATTCAACAAATAGAGAATGTTCAGGAGGCCATCATACAAGAGCAAATTATTGGACAGGCCAAAGCAGAAGAACAGCAGGCCATTGAAGAAGCTGACGTCTATAGGAGACAATTGGGCGACAAGTTCTGCTCAACAGTGGTGAGTTTGAGATGTTCGTATATGAAGAAATTGTTGTGCCTACATTAAATATTTTTGACATAAATTACTTTGGTTTTTGGAAACCATTGTTTCTTGTACGTCTATCGATATGTTTATTTATATGATATGGATGGGTGGCTGTGTGTCTATTTATGTACTGTAATGTACTGTATTATTAATGTATATAATAATAATGATAATAATAATAATAATAATAACAATTAATAATAATAATAAGCTTTTCTTTATACACGATAAAATAGACGCTGCAGCTGTACAGTTGATGTGGCCGTGTTGTACATTACAATCTAAAAATTTGAAAGTTGAATAATAATATTTTAATAATGAAAATATTTAATATACGGTTAGGCAGTTAATGTTTTAACCGTATATTACTATCTTATCTGTTATTTCTAATCTTATCTACCTACTTTAATGTCTATCTATATCTTATAAAAACTATCTGCCTCTCTGACTATCTGTTTTAAAATGTAGAACAGCTAAAAATACATAAAATCGTCACTTCTCCCATAGTTTAGTGAAAATTTTTTAAAACTTGAGTTGTTCCCTTACCAACTTTTTAAGTGAATTAGTATCACTGACAGTAGCTGTAGAATTGTTCAATCGATCCTCTGTATGCAATTGACTTTCCGAGTATGTCAGTACGAGGTCGAGGTAATACAAGCTCGTTGTTTCTTCTTAATGAATATATACTGTTCCTTTTTTTAGAAGTCTGTTTGTGTTGCTTTCCGAAAATATGTCTTGGTGTGCAAAAGTGGCGAGTTTGTAGTTGTAATTCCAAGACAATGGGTTCCAGTTGGTGTTATTGAGGACATCACTGCTCATACACAGTCATACTTAAAGATAATTTTAGCGGCCCTTACGTGCATTTTGTTTAAATCTCTGAAGATGGTCTTATTGCAGTTTTCGCAGACGAGAACCCCATAAGTTATAGACTGTATAATTACTTTAAAATAGAATTGTTCCAGGCTGTTGGTTGGTAAAAACGTAAGTTATCTGAGTGGTTTAACCTTCATAGTTTCTTTTAAACGGGGGATTCAACTTTGCTTATTATCAATGACTACTCCGAGACACCTAGTAGAGTTGACAACGTTAATGATGACGTTACTTATATAGTCAAAGCTTGTAATGGACCAATGAACACCAATCTCTACAACAGCATAGCTTCGCACTTTGTAGGCATACGTATGGACGAAGGGATAAGTTAATTGATTCAGCAAATAGGTCTTTAAAGATATATGTTATCTGTGCCTGTATGAACTGTACAGATAATTATATATACACAATTTTGAGAAATGCAATTTCATTTATAGCACTACAGAGCTGTTTCGAAAGAACCGTAGGATTCTCTCTCTTCAGGTGCATAAGCGACTATTCAAATTTACAATTCAAATGTTGTTAAAATGCCTATATCACCAAAATGGGTTTTTATTGATTCGGATAGAGCAAAAAAAATTGTTTAATAAGTTTGTTTACAGATTTTGCGTTAGACTCTTAGTTTTCGAGTTATAACGGCTCAAACACTCGATTTTTACGGTTTTTGAAAAAAAAGTCGCGCGCCTTGTTTGCTAGCAAAAAGCATGGGAACTAGGAACCAATCAACACAAAATACAAGACAAATGTATGGGATTTGGAGTTTCTCTTCGAAGTTATG
>JAOCPT020537463.1:0-11421 GCA_026546935.2 Palythoa grandiflora | reverse complement strand
AAAAGTATTCAAACTGAAACGCACTCTCATTGGCCAGAAGCGGTTCTAAAAATAGGCACGAACATGAAAACGCCGTGGTACAAACCCAATACCGTAGATGGATGCTCCTACTCCTAGTTATGGGCTCCTGGTTCCAGTTTTTGCAGGGGGAGTAAGTGACTCATCTGCTTAACGATACAGAAACCGGAGAAAATGGCCATTAAGGCGAGTAAATAACATAAATTTTGTTTTTCACCAGTCAACGGTGGCTGGTCTGCCTACTCGGGTTGGGGCAAATGTAGCAAGACCTGTGGGGGAGGGAGTCAGAAACGCACCCGTACCTGTACAAAGCCGCCCCCAGCCCACGGGGGTAAAACGTGCGTGGGACTAGCTGTGGAGACAAAGGCTTGTTCAACACAAAAATGTCCACGTAAGTTTTTTTTAAATACCTTTTTAATCCTGCGTTATATATTTCATATTGTGCAGAAAGTAGCTATCAAAAAGGAATATTCAATTGTTTTTGGCTTATTTTTTGGAGAAGAATCACCATCATTATTATTGTATGCACATTTTTTATTCCCTAATTCATATTTGGAAAGCGATTTCAATCGGTTTTAGATTAAGTTGACATTTATCTAAAGATTTTAGCATACGCGGATGTTTGTTTTGACTTCCTGGGGACGAGGATTTGAAATTGGTCCTAGACAAGATAACACAAATCGTGTAAGAAAAGCAATACTTCTTCAGCCAATTAGCATCAGAGAACGCCATTCACCTTTGCTTGATTAGCCAGAAGTTTAATGTGACTCCATGTCCATCTATTTTCTTTCATTTGGCTTTCGTCGGATCTTCTCCAGGTCTCCTTTGATCTTCCTCGCTTTTGTTTCCCAAAATTTGGTGTCAATCTAATGGTGATCTTTGACAGAGTCTTCGTACATTCCAGACCCGCCCTTAGCTTGCATTTTGGCTGGAGGAAATCCGCCTTCTTCATGTCAGCGCTCTTTCGGGTTTGACAGTCATGCTTTGTAAATCCAATAACCTCTCTTGTTTCATACCGAATGCAATCGACGTTTTCTTCTCTGGTGTTGGTCTCAGTAGCGGTAGAGATTTTCTTTGTGATGTCGTTGCTAGCCCCGTGCACAACCCTCCTCCTGTCTCAGTAGCGGTACAGGTTTCTTATGTGATGGGGTAGCTAGCCCCGTGCACAATCCTCCTCCTGTCTCAGTAGTGGTACAGGTTTTTTATGTGATGGGGTTGCTAGCCCCGTGCACAACCCTCCTCCTGTCTCAGTAGTGGTACAGGGTTTTTATGTGATGGGGTTGCTAGCCCCGTGCACAACCCTCCTCCTGTCTCAGTAGCGGTAGAGGTTTTTTATGTTATGGGGCTGCTAGCCCCGTGCACAACCCACCTCCTGTCTCAGTAGCGGTAGAGGGTTTTTATGTGATGGGGTTGCTAGCCCCGTGCACAACCCACCTCCTGTCTCATCCAGGCTTGTCACCGGCAATTGCGGAGTTCACTTAGTACTTTATGTTTGAGCAACAATAGAGCAGATACCAAATTAAATAGTCTTAGAACAAATATGTAACTCATTGAAAATATCGTTTATTATAGGGTTAGGAGCTGTTCCTCTTTTGATAAAGAAAATATGGAAAAGGCCCGACGAAAGTTATCTTATAGGTTTTGTCGTATTGATAGCTGATATTCAAATAGCCTCCTTGACAGCCGTCTAGTCGTAGAACTATAGTTCCCCTCAGCCACAAGCGGTTGCTCACCTAAAAGCTAGATCCTTTTACGAGCCAAAGTGGCCCATTGGAGCCGGTGCCTATCTCCGGTTTCTGGATTGTTAAGCAGATGAGAGTCATTGGCTCGCTCTGGACGAGACACTAATCCGTCGCAGGTTAGCCCCAGCAGAAGCTGGTACTCATTTTGCCGACCTCAGGAGGATGGAAAGCTGAGTCAACTTTGGTGGAAAAGAACGTCACACAAATGTTCAACACTTGGCTGAGCCAGGGGTTGAACCTGGGACCTTGTGGTTAGAAGGCAGAGATCTTACCACTGCGCCAACCACGCCGCCGTGTTGCTCACCTAAGCAGAACAACATTTCTTCCTTCAATTGACCAATCAGGGGAAAGTTTCCAAGTATTGGAAACTTGTTCCTTACATTGCATGTTTTCTGTGCTTTCCAGAAACAAAGGAAAAGCAGAAGTTTGTGGCTGGCGGAGATGTTCTGAAACTGGTTCTCAAAGTTGTACTGACGTTGTGCAAATTGCATTTGTTAATATAATTTTATAACTGTGAATGTTTTTGCCGAACTTCTAGCTCGTACCATGAACGCAATGTTTCTAATCTCTTATCAACAAGCTGAATTGCACAAGATATTGTTGATAAACGGATCAAATAACAAAAAAGTCGAAGCTGCGTCAACATAACATTTGCATTTCGTTCTATTTGCCTGTGTTTGTCCGCTTTGACTCCAATGTGAATGGACTTCTCTCTTTCCAGAAGTCGTCATATCTAAACAAACATCTCAGACGAAGATATTAAATGCCTGAATAAAATAAATTTTTAAGTAATATGTCATATTTTAAACCTCAGAAATCATCAAGATTTGATATTCGTGTTAAACCCTTTTTTTCTGCTAACTTTTAAAAGTTAGAATTATTAAAGTTCATGCAAATTTCAATTGCTAGTGAATTTGTTGAAGCAATGAACATTCATTGAACGTGCATCTATTAAATCTTTAAAATGCTTGTAGTTCAACTTCGTTGCGCCGCGTCCTCGCAATTCAGTCCTTAAAAGCGATCAGGGTGATTTATATAATTATTTATTTTTAAAACTAGTCTTTGAGATAAGCAAAATACGCGGTCACTTTATAGAGTTTTTAAAAACCACTGGTTCAAAAGTTGGTATACGTATAATTAGCCCATAAACAACAGCAATCATTTCTACTCTTCAAGGCAAAAAAATTAATGGTTACTTTATCTTGAAAGGGTTTCAACAAGTGTTAAAAAGTTGGGACACCATCAATTCTCGTGCAATTGCGTTTTTGATAGGATAAAGGTTTGAGCTATTAGAGAGATCTTTTGTCTGTACGTCGCTAGAAAGACAATGTTTTATATCGGCTAGTCTTTTTATCTGCTACGGATTGGTCGGATGGTATTCCTTTTTACTGATTTTAGTATATTAAGAAAATCGAAATGAGCAGGATGTAATGCTTTGTTCAAGCGATATTGTTTGGCTTCAAAACGCATCGACGAGTTCGGCTCTTTTTTCTTGGTTCTTCGGATATATCTTGACTAGCTGTCTGAATACGACTAAAATTAATGGTAAGCTTCATAAAAATCACTGGCTCATACATTAGATAAAATAATAACAAAATACAAAAATAAAATACAAAAAACCGTTATAAATTCTTATTCAATAGCTGTTTTTTATTTTCCTTTGTTTGTTAATTGATGTTGTTGAAACGAACTGTAGTTTTGGTATTAAGATGACCGGAAATATTCAAAATCCTATCTATATAGATTACGTTTCTTGTAACATATGTTTTAATTTTATTTCTAACTGAATCACGATATCAAAAATAGCAGTAAGAAACCCCACCAAAGATCTAGAAATGAGACAATAAATCTATTTTATTAGCATTTACTTTTTACAAAAAATGAAAATGTGCAAGGAGTTAAGGCAAAAGGAACTGACATTGTGTTAACTGCATTTGCCTCTTATTGCTTTAGGACCATCTCCACTTTTTATGTTTAGTTGTTTTCTAGCAAAAACATGGGTGCGTCGATCGGGTAAAAAAAGAAAGTTAAAGAAAATCGGCTATTTAGTTTTTTGCGTGAATAATATTTACAACATGTCGGTTTATTTTCAAGTTTAGTGTTTTTCTGTTTCATAAATGTATTGCCTTGTGGCGTAATTGCTGAGTTGAAACATAAAACAACTGGTTTGCATGCATCAGTGTCTGGATCGCACGGGTTCAATTACCCTACTCGTGAAATAGATATTGATATGAATAATGGCCAGTATTGCACAGTTATAAATTGGACATAGAAATTGAGAAATTGCAATCAGGCGTAATGGTAAAATTGGACATGTTGCGTACAGAAATTACGATTTACTTGGCTAATGAAATAAAATCAACTTGTTCAGTCAGCAATGTTGTTTTACATGAATTGATAGCTGTTTCTACTTTCTATTTTTTTCAAATTTCAAAAATTTTGCGGGGTCGATCGGACGACTGTTAAACATAAAAATAAGTGGCATGGCTTAAATAGCCATAGGGCCAGTGTACATGAGCGAGGTAGATCTCCAGCCCTGTTCAATTTAGAAAGAGGATGAACTGGTCGCCATACCGAATCTTGTTGCTGTTTACATACAAAGCTTCAAATCTGCTCTGGGCTCAATTCAAAAGCCGATTCAGCCTAGCTGAGTGGGAGGTTGAACCAGGTACTAAGTAGAGGTTTAATCATGTAAAAACGATCTGGCGGTTGAACCGGTTTGGCGTGAAAATGGCGCATGATGGTTTCGAACTGACAAATTTTACTCGTTAATGAATAATGTTATTAAGAAAGCAACAAATGAAAATACCTGCTGTCCGAAAGAATCAACAGCAGCCAACAGCGAGGCGAGAATGTCCAAACAATGTTTCTGTTTCTATCGTACGCCATCTTGGGCAACTTCTACAAAACATCGCGCCTGACTTTATCGCACCACTAGTTTTGCATGTAAATCAAATACAAAGTTAAATCCCTTTTCTAGACAGTTCTAGGTTGAATCGTATTGTAGGCCCAACACGACTAATGCAAACGGGCTCTTATTTTTCGTGTTTTTCAACGCCGACCAAGCAGCCAAAAGTTTCAGTGAAGTATTGCAAAACAAAATTGAACAAAAATATAAACATTGAAACAAATTAAATATACTGGACGAAAACTAAAAAAAACGAAGGAAAACCGCGAGCTTTGATGCTTATTTGCTGACCTAAAGTTGGTATAATTTTTTCCCGTGGCTTTCAACTCCAACTTTGTCGCGGTATACGTTAGAATTAAAATTGATAGAATTAAAACCCAGGTGTTCAAAAAAGTTTGAGGGCGGGTGACTTTATTTATTTATTATATATACGCGCAAAACCTGGAGTTAGTAACAATGTGGTGAACCATAAGAGAAAACTTAAGATTTGTTTTTAAGATGTTGTTGTCATTTTATTGCTTCCGACGTGTGAAATCTTTATTATTTTTTTGCCGACCGCCCGACCGACTTTTGGCGGAGTCCGACAGTCGACAAGAATCAAAATATGTGGGGGTGGCCAAGAATAGAAAGATTATATTTTAAAAACGTTTGGAAAAACCCACAACGATCTATATCTTATTTTGTCGTTAAAGTTATGAGTATCTTCCCAAGTTGTTTTCAACACTTTATATTACAACTTTCAAATATTTGAGACAAGTTCAGACAAGTAGATGTTCACGTTTTGCTTGCTTGCAATGTAATTTATATGATGTTTGCCGAGAATGACATTGGAAAAAAATGGTCAGTAGATGTGTTATTTTTTTATCAATTTTTCAAAGTCACAGAGTCAGCCACTGTTCAATTCAACTGAAATTTTTGCGACAAATTTGAATCTTAGTTGTTTTTAAATTTTTTCTTGTATAATTAAAGTTTGAAGTTCGTGATTGCAAACGATATTGCGACACAAGTTGCACGAACCATTCCAAGGTCTGCAATTTTGAATTTGTAACTAAAGTTATCGCGAATAGCAGAATAGCGAATAGCAGAACTGGATATTACTTTAATTCCGCAGCAATGTCTACAACTTGCCTCGCAATGATTTTAGTGTGACATGCTGCAATGGCTCGTGTAATTCGGCGTCCAGCAATGGCGTTGTAACACAACATAAGTTGCATGTGTAAAATCACCTTAATAATAATACTCTGACTCGTCGATGTTGTTCGAACAGGCAGAGCGAAATGGTATTTTCTCGGCCTGGACTGTTTTGTTTTGTTATTATCAAAACTTTGTATAATTTGGCAGTGTGCTGCTCGTGGCTTTTGATAACTGCATGTATACTGTAGCTCAGCATCTGCCCCAAAAACCCAAAAAAGAAAAATTACTAGTATAAAATTTGAGACTAGGTTTTTCTCGGTTCCTCGGTGAACCATATTGTCCTTTAATATGAAATTATTCTACATCTTTTAAGCGTGAGACCTTTTTTTTAGTTTTTCACTCAGTGCATGTTTGAGATACAGAGCAGGGTAAACAAAATTCACAAGGATTTGCCCGAGTAAAGTTGAATCGTTTGATTCATTTCTGAGGTGGTTTTCTATTTCGTTTTTGTAGAAAGTCGGTTTAAAACTTGAAAGTGAAATATCTAAGATATGTGTTTTACTATGTTTTGATATTTGATATATAGATGGTTTTCAATTTTCTTTTTTTATTAAATGAAAATCTACACATAAAATTATTTAGCTCGTTATCACGTCCCAACAAAAACTAGATCATTCCAGTTTTTATTTTAAATGTGGTGGAAACAATGCGATAAGTCGTCCATTCTTCAAGTGGCCTGGTTTCAGCTTTCAGTTTCTCCGGCGTGCATATATAATTTTGTCAAATTATTTCCTTTTGTTTTTTTCACTTCCCGCCTTAACTTGGGAGAGAAATCTAAATAATCCTCAATTTCCAAATGTTCAAAAGTAAAGAAGATCACAAATATGCGTTATATCTGCTACATTTTACAATATAGAACATGAATGAATGTGGCTTTGGCCATACGCAGGCTTTTCCCGACTTTCGAAGCTGTCTCGTTCATCTCACCAGGCAAGTAATTTGCCTTGATAAAAACCATTTAGTTATCTTTGTAAATTATTTGTTTTGTACTGATGCATTGCACTGCTGTGGAAACTTTTATCTTATAAAATTTCATGGTTTGCTTTTACATTTATCCCTTCTAGTTTTATTGTTTAATATTGTTTGCTTCACGCCGGACAATTTGCTATGAAAATGGCGATTCGGGGTAGTTTGCATTGGAGAAAGCGAGTTTCTTTTGAATTATGCTATGCTTAATTTCCGTTACTTGCTAATGGTTATCTATGTCCGATGAAAAAGACCCCAGGAAGAAATGTTCTAGATTGTTGTTGTTATTATTATTGTTAGCATCCGATGAATTACCATTTAGATTTAAAGTGGATGTCTGCCGAAAATTAAACAAAACGCGAATTTGCCGATTTTGTCGCTATACACGAGTTCGATTCAATATTTTTCTTTAAGTTATTTTCAATGGAACTAAAAACCGAACGTTAATTCTAGTGCATAAAAAGCTGACATAAAAATATAGAAAACTGCGATGGTAATGAAAAAATATAGATTATTAAAGTTTCAATTTCTGTTTGATGAGGCCCTACTGCGTCGGTGGTTCCGGGCTGTTTTGCAATTAACGAAATGAACACTTCTATAGTAGACAGTAAAATAAACACTGCTTGCTTGGCTTCTAGATTTTTAGATAGAGAGAAGCTGTAATAATAGTACACGAATATAAAAGAAAGAAAAGTTTTCATATTTTTAATAGACTTGCTGCTAAGTGTCCTTTTTAACGTCATAAAATGATAAATTCCCAATACACCTTTTTCAGGTTTTAACAGAAAAGCATTGTTAACGGTTTTAAAAGTTTGCACCTTTTAAAAGTTAAATCATACGGCTTCTATAAAATTATAATGAAGAATATTTAACTTATCTCTCAGACACCGAACTTCGTATCTCTCGTATGCATTTGTTGAAGAAAAACTCAGCGGAATAAGGAATCACAAGCGCAGAGAAAAAAAATTGGAATTTAAAAGAAATTGACAGTGTTCCTCTTCCGGTTATAACAGACTTGCCTCGTTGATCGGAGGAACCGTGTTTGATTTCGCCAGTTTATGTGCCATGGGTTCCTGAAACACTGAAACAATCTGAGATGTAGATTAAACCATTTTACGTGTAAAACTAAAACACACATTTCCATTATTTTGACGTCGGTTAAAGGAAAGTTTGGCAGCAAAAATGACAACAAAGCCGCGAAATTAGATAACGGTGTTTTTGCCGAAATGACTTCCAAAGAATATTTTCCCGCAAGATACACAAATTTATATGAAGTTGTTTATTAATTTTACTTAGTTCATAAAATTTTAGTTAATGAAATTGATAAACGTTGATCTGCTATTAAATGATTAATCGTGTTGTTGTAAATTACACAATCTAGCCGTTTCGAGCTTCAGGTACTCTATATAATCGGATTGGAAAAATTGAGAGGTCATATAGTTCAGTTTTTCATAAGAAAGTAAGTCACAAAAATGTTTACCACTTTAATTCTGAGTAAGATTTTATATGCTGTATACAATGTGGCAAAGCGTATATAAACACACAGGTCCGAAACTAAAGACATGGGCGGGTAATTTCGGCCAATAGAATTTACTGCAAACAGTTTGTGTATTTGTTTTGTTTTTCGTGTTTGCTCGTTGATAATCAGTTGAGATGGGTTTTAAGTAAATTGAACATGAAATAGACTTGAGCCTTTCTTTAACTGGCTTCCTAAAGTAACGGCCAGTAACTTTTAGAAACCTTTATGCTCCAATAATTTAAGCAAAATATATCGGCTTTTTCAAATGATACTATACGTTTATGGTGCCGTGTGGTGTTTTAATTAAAGATGTTTGATGAGCTGCCTCAGTTATATCTATATGTCCTTGTCAATTTTGTCAAACTTTTCAATGTTGTGTTTCTGACACTTTCAAATTATTTATGAATGCAGCTTCGTCATCTATCATCTCAAAAATTTTGGTCCGGTTGGGCTTTAATCAAAATAAGTTTTTTTGAAAGGAATTCATCAGCTGTTCTTATTGCATCGGTAAAACACTTCACATCAAACAGAACGAAGACCTAATCTTCTGGATTAACATCTCTTATTATCGCGGTTTTAAAACATAAGTATCTTGCCATCAACCTATCCAAATGTATATTGGAGACTTCTCCATCTTCATGCATTAGTTTAGTATTTTTACAAAGCTAAGCCAAACGCTAAATATTTATTTTAAACCGTTGTCCAATTTGTTTTAGTTGGCCCATTCAATACCTGGCTCAGAGTGCGTTGATAAAGTTTGATGATCACGTACATCTGTTCGTAATTTGACTGCACGAAAACCGAAAGACAAATGCTTCTACCTGGAGTTTTCACCGTTGTCCTTCTTTTTAGCTTACGCAGTGTTGTTATAGGTAAGTAAGTAAAATAATATATCAATAACACACACTCGACAATATTACTGAAAAAAAAAAAATTGGGCAAAATTTAACGGCAAACCTTAGTCGTTCCAATATTTGTTTGTTACATTAGCGCTTTACAGTTATACTGAATTGTTATTTTAGTCAACCGCTTTCTCAAACGAAAACAATAAAAATAATCCACAGCGATATTTCTTCGCTATTCGCATTATTAACTGCTAAGTTAAAAACTCCTTTCAAAATATTTAAATATCGTGTTTTGTGCAAGCAAGAAAATAGATAGAAAAGGAATTCCTATAAAAATACGTAAATAATAAAAGTTTATCTTAATTAACTAACTCTATAATTTACGATTTACGTTTTTCCAACTTTAAAACTTTATACATTTTATGTTTATAAAATACGACCTAATTGAAATAATTGCTACTATGGTGAGGATGTAGTCATGATGATGATCGGATGGTGGTGGTGATGATGAAGATGTTAATGATGAGGAAGATGATGATGGTGATGGTGGTGATGATGATGATGTTAATGATGATGATGGTGGTGGTGGTAGTGGTAGTGATGATGATGGTAGTGGTGGTGGTGACGATGTTAATGATAATGATGATGATGATGATGATGGTGATGGTGGTTATGATGATGTTAATGATGATGATGATGACGATGGTGGTGGTGATGGTGGTGATGATGATGTGTTAATGATGATGATGATGGTGGTGGTGGTGGTGATGATGATGATGTTAATGATGATGATGGTGGTGATGATGATGATGTTAATGATGATGATGGTGGTGATGATGATGATATTAATGATGATGGTAGTTGTGGTGATGACGATGTTAATGATGATGATTATGATAATGATGATGATGGTGGTGGTGGTGATGATGATGTTAAAGATGATGATGATGTTAAAGATGATGATGATGATGGTGGTGGTGGTGATGATGTTAATGATGATGCTAGTGGTGGTGATGTTGATGATGATGGTGGTGGCGATGATGGAATGGTGAAAGGTGCTAAATACATTGTTAAACCATCAATTTGGCTAAACTTTGAAAATCAACCATCAGAGTAAGCCTATTTCTTTCAATTTCACTCACTCGTTCCTTTCTAGAGCAAACATTTCTTAGTTTAAACAGCTGTGTTCATGAATCATGTAACTGGATAATGTACTCTCAATACGAACGTCACAAAACAATGGGAGACAATAACAAAGACAATGTTTTATCCACCCCACATTTACATATAAAAATTACATGCGGCTTGTCAAGGTCACAGAATTGAACAACGTTTGTGATTGGCTGAAATGAAGTTGGGGAAAGCTTTATCTTTCTTTTGATTGGTTCAAACGATCTGTGCCCTCTACATGAAGAAAAATCCTGCCTACTTCTTAGTCTTACTCGCACCATGATTGAAGGATTTTGCAAGAGTTGTAAAGATGTTCTTTTTGGATTTCGACACATTTATTAATATCACCTTAAACATTTGAAGTTGTAATTGAAAAGAGTTGTTCCCAAGGGAAGACGAACTACATATTGAACGATGATTGATACGTTAATATCAGGAAATGAGTCTAAGACCCGGGCCAAACGTTGAACTTCACATGTGTCAAATGAAATGCAAATGAGCAATTTCTGTTGTTCTCAACTGCATTACATTCGACACATGTGAAATTCGATGTTTGGCCCGGGCCTAAGTTAATGTTAATCATGAATAAAACCTTCCTTAATTTTAAAATATTCTGAGTTTTTAGAATTAAATGTAACCTCTTGTGTTTGTGGGATTGTAATGTTTGTTTGTTGTTTGTCATTTCTAGCACGTTGCCTATCCGGATGGATTTATTTCAACGGTCAATGCTATAACGATGAACGTGAGTACCTCAAACAATTTTTTTTCACAAGTTTACAACAAACTTAATAGTTTTGAGCAATGCTTTTGTGATATGGAATACATTTAGAATCTATAAAATTGACCACAATGTACAAAAATAAGAAGAAATGCCAAAATAGATGTATTGTATTGTATTGTATTGTATTGCATTGCATTGTATTGTACGTATTGTATTGCATTGCACTGCATTGCACTGCATTGCATTGCACTGCACTGCACTGTACTGTACTGTACTGTACTGTATTGTACTGTACTGTATTGTATTGTATTGTATTGTATTGTACTGTACTGTACTGT
>JAOCPT020537416.1:0-11424 GCA_026546935.2 Palythoa grandiflora | reverse complement strand
TGCCAAGTTTGATTGAAATCGGTGATAGTGCATGTAGCCGCTACTGCATGGTTCTTACACGAACGCACTCTTAAATAGTGTGACCTTTTTATCAACATTTCATCAACATTTTATGATAACATACATACATACAAACTTTATTTTACCTCAAATTTTAGTGTAGCTTTACATAGCTAGTATCTTCGAGCAAAAACAAAAGAAAAAGAAAAAAAAGCTAAGATATAAATTTATAAGATAATAATTTTTTTATCTAAATTCCTTAAAATCCAGCTGAAACAAATTCACACCATTGCAGATACAAACCTGTTCAGACTTTCTT
This sequence comes from Palythoa grandiflora, assembly GCA_026546935.2. NCBI lineage: Eukaryota > Metazoa > Cnidaria > Anthozoa > Zoantharia > Sphenopidae > Palythoa > Palythoa grandiflora. The sequence goes on along the minus strand of JAOCPT020537416.1, from coordinate 11,105 downwards.
TGCCAGTTAACTTCTTGGATTTGTTTTCTACAAACAATTTAACATAATTATTATCACAACTGCGGTATAACAACTGTTCTAAATTCAGTGTAGAGCTCTGTGTAATATTAAAACTACCAACAGACCATTTCTTATAATTTATATCAGACTTCAGTGTAAAACAGCAGCCATTATCACAAGCATTCAAGGAATGAAAAAGAAAGCTAAATACATGTTTTAGTTTCATTTTTCTTGTTTGTATTTTGTATAATTTTATATTAAACTCCAAAAAAGCAGAAAGAGTACATGTAGATGGGAATTGTGGCAGAAGGATGAATACAAATGCTCAGTCCCAGGGAAAGTAATAGTGCTTGAGGTGATAACTAGTGTAGGTTCAGATGGGGATGACAGAAAACTGGGAGGCAGTGTGTTAAAATGGGAACACAATGGGGGCACAAGACCCAGAATGGAGTTCCAGGGGGTACAAGCTCCAGAATGATGCAGATATAATAAAGATCTTTTGATCCGACTACAAGTACGAGTACGAGTACAAGATTTTAAGAGCACATGCACTTGTACTAGCAAACTTGTTGTCGACAGGACAAGATTTCTAGCAAAACTTGTCCTCTCGACAACGAGTTTGCTAGTAAATGCGTGCATGCTCTTAAAATCTTGTCTTTGTACTCATAGTCGGATCTAAAAGTCTCAATTATCAAAGTATGGACTGTTTAGAATGTATTCAACAACAAGTAAGCAAGTTTCAGAAAAAAGAATACAATACTGTACTTTAGAATGCAGAGTAGAAGACCTTAATCAGAGTTGTAAGGGTGAAGAAGGAAGCAGAGGAGTGAATCAAACCTGATATTAAGCAGGGATTGCTGCTGCTGGGCTAACATGCTCGCAAGGATGTCATTGTGACTTCTCCATGCATTACAGCCATACTTTGAAAGTAACTCCAGGTTGGCAATTCTGGGGAACAAAAAAAGTAACTTCAAATTCAAAAACACACCAACAACACGACTAAGATCCCCAGGCTCCCAAACACCAGTTGGGCATTTCTTGTGGAACAAATCAATATGCATGACTTCCATAAGACATATTTGGTCTCCACAAATACCTTAAAGCTTGATGTTCCAACTGTGCCATAGAGTTTTCCACTGCTTCTGTCCAAGCCGTTATGTCATGTTTTTGAGCAGCAGTGGGTTGTGGCAGCTCATATCTACAATGCACAATAAAGTAAAAATCCAAGTTATAAACTTCCAATGATATAAAAGAAAAAAAAATGTTTCCAGTTTAGGACAATGACAACAGATCATTTCTGATTTATGCTCTTAAACAAAACCATCAAGTTAAGGAAGGCGGCATTGGGATTTTCGATTTTGCAGTTCTGGCCATTTTTTGAAGTTTTTCAGTTTTTGCACAAAAACTGTGGTTTTTCAGTTTTGTTGTCCTTTGCAGTTTGCGGTTTTTCCTTTATTTACAGGGCTTCTGACAGGGTGCGGGAAAAAATTGATATTGAATTTTGGAGGTAAATTGTGCGGGACAAACAGTCGATTGTGCAGGAAATTGTGCAGGATTGTGCAATTTTGTGCCAAAAAAAATTGGTCTCCCACTTCTTATCAAAGCAAACAATGAATTCTTTTCCTACTTTTTTTACCACAACATACTCAAACTTCTCCTGTAATGATTAACTTACTTCTAGATTTTACTTTAGCTGTATTTCATCTTATGGCTTGAAGTATAGAACCTATTTCATACTGATTCTGCTTTCACTAGAGCTGTCAGATTGGCAAATGAAAAACACTCAAAGTGATTGCCCCATAATGCATTGTAGACCTCTAATGTGTGCCACGTGGCCCTATTTAACAACAACTGTGATTCATTATTTGTGAACAATCAGCACAAACTGCCAATGATATGTAAAATTAGAAGTAGACTAGTGCCCAAGATGGCACAAGCTGCAAGAACACCTTGTGTTTGTGTAATGAATCAACAAATTATTTGATCGAAGTGAGGACATTCTTGGGCCTTTACGAATGTAAATAGCCTCAAAATTGGCTACAAATACTCTAGAAATCTTAATATTCGATAGAAAAACCTGCTTTGAATACATTTTTGAGAAAATACTTCACTATTGTGCGGGATTATGTGGTATTGTGCAGATTTGACCGAATTGTGTGGTCCAGCACCCGCACACATTGCCAGAAACCCTGTATTTAGCAATCGGTTTTCGTGTTTTGGCAAAAAATACTATTGGTTTTTCAGATTTGACAGTTTTAAAACCTGGGAAGCATAAATTTCAGATTTGATGTTTATGTGGTTTTCGGATTTGATCAAAATTTGTTATGTTTTTCTGTCTTGGGTAAATTTTTGTGCAGTTTTTAAATTCCCCAATGCCCCCCTCGTTAAGGCCAGGTTCTCAAAAATAAAAGTAAATTTATCAGAAATGAGCACTTGGCCTCAGCTTAAAGGCTTTGTCTTATTTATGAGCAATAGAAAGTAATTCAGAAATAGTCTATTTCATCCAGCTCTCTTCCCTTTTAGATTTGCCTCTGAAATCCTTTCAAGCACTTCTCTCACACCCAATTTTTTCCCTAATGAAAAATACATTTATAAAGATGTAATTTTGGAGGCAAGACTCATCAAATGGCTGTAAATAGGAGAAAATCAATCCTCAAAGGCCCAGTGACTTATAATGGCAGTGTTAATCTGTTGCAAACTGTAACATGAATATAAAAATGCTTTTCTTTCCTGGTATGTCAAAAAGTTATACTTTCTTTTGTTCTATAACCAAAAACGTTTTATTAAATATATAGATGCACTGAAAAATTTAGAAGATTAAATGGTGCAATATTTGAGGTTGTTTAACAACAATCACTGTGATGGTGAGTTTGCAATTAAGTTAAATTATCAGTTTTCAAATTCTTGGAATTGTTTTTATGTTTTAAAACTTGGGATACCATATTCAACATAATCTGAAGATATTCAATAACTTTTTTGTGTTCTAAAGTTAAAAATCTCACCTCTTCATACTAAGCAGATCCATTGGTTGCCTTTTGCCGATTCTGTCAAACTCATTCTTCAGGATGGGTGTCTAATGTAAATAATAAATTCTTGTTAATATCTGCACTCATCACATCCTAACTGGGGATGAAGACAAAGCTCTGTCATTTACCATTGCTAAAATGTTAAAGGGTCAGCAATTTGGTGCTAAAAACTTAGGGTCAGTCGGGTGACTGGAACCACAGATATTATTTTGTTTGGCCGGTTTATTTTATACACCTATCAATGTTTAGCCGTAGGGGGGAAGGGGGGAGAAAGGCTGGGCATATGTGGGCCATTTGAACTCAATTACAAAATTTATTTACTTATTTCGTGTTACTTATCTCTATTTGCTTTATGGTATTTTTCTGCCAGTTTGCTATTATTATCTAATTCTAACATTGTCACCTAATTTTATTTCGTAAAATTACACAGGTGACTATACAAAATCGTGCGCACTGATTGGTCGACAAACTTAGACTATCACACGATAGTCACCTCCAGGTGACTATACAAAATCGCGCGTGCGATTATCCAAAATGAATGCGGGCGCGCTTTCGCTTGAAATAAATGTGTCTTATTTCCTACAACAATTTGTAATTTTACTAAAACAATTAGTCACCTCAGGCTCCGTGATTATCGGCGAATAGCCACCGAGACGAAGTCGAGGTGACTATTCGCCGATAATCACGTCGCCTTCGGCGACTAATTGTTAATTAGAAGCTTTCTATTTTGTTGGGCCGAATGTATTTTGTTAGTAGTCCTCGCATCTTTTTTGAAGTTCCATTTTTCAAATTGAAAAATAACACTATAAGTTTGTTAAAAAATGCCGCTGTGTTCTTTCTGCTTGTTCGCTTGACCCAACACAAATCAGAGCTATAAAAATTTTCTATCTTGTTGAGCCAAATGTATTTTGTTAGCAGTCCTTGCATCTTTAAAAGTTTAATTTTCCAACCTCAAAAATTACTTTCATGAGTTTGTTTAAAAAAGATGCTGTACTCTAGCTGCTTGTTTGCTTGACCAGTGGTCGCAAAACAAAACGTTTCAGGTTTTCTTTTTTGGTGATGCGATTTCTTTGTCAAAACTCGGGTCTCCTCCTACTAATAATACAGTCATAATTACGGTGTAATTGTGCGTAGTTTCGGCTTCGAGGTGATGCACAAATTGCACCGCCGTTGTGGCGATATTGGATCAGAAATTCTTATCAATAACATTATCTTCACGGTTTTCTTCACAAAGGTTAACATCGTAACTAAAGTTTGCCGCCCTACCAGTGTCTACAGGAAATGTAAAGCGCTATATAGTTTGCTATACATATCTTTGCCCTGCAGCGTTTCAGATTTTGATATCCCTTTCGCTTACCTGCTTATGAGATTTTCAAGTTCGCGCTAAATTGTTTTGTCTAACATAGATATTGTGGTTTAAATGTGCTACCGGCGAATATGGCTAGCAAAAGATTCTGAAAAGCGGAACAGCTGATAATCTTACGCAATCGCCGTCTCTTGTTTTTTTTGTTGTAATATTGGTTTTTAGGATCGGAAGAGGTTTCTTTGAAGTTAATAGCTCAGTTTGAGAGCTTTTCATTAACCCGTGCACCGCCCAAATTGTTCAATAGCCAGGGCTCTCATTTTTATTAATAGAACTTTCTTTCGTGCTTACATCTTATTACGGCCTTCTTTTAGAATCTTCGGAAAGTTTTTTCTTTCCATTTTATGTTTGAATTGTTCCAAAATACAGGAGCCGGTTTACCAAATATCGTTGTGCAATTACCTAATTTAAAGCAAAGTGCAATTAGGCTTTTGGATTTACGTCCCCATCGGTTAAAAATTTGTTTGGAATGATCTTTTGTCGTTCCCGCTTCAAAGGCAGATGGAGTAAAGAGTGATATTGTATTGTACGTGTTATAACACGTATTGTTATTAATGAAAACAGAAGTCTATATCGGAAGTACGCTTGTTTAAAAAACTTACATTTTGTCAGTTCTAAGCACGAGTTTTATTTGTGTGTCAGCATCGTAGCTTACAATTCTCCCCTTTTAGCATTGTTGTGACAAGTCCTAATATATTGTATTGCTATAAGTGCGGAGATCTTATATTCCTAAAAGAAAATTCTTTTTGTTTTCTTTTGGGTGGTCCAAATTTTTAAACTGTCTTTTCCATTACGATTTGAATGTTTTCGTCTGCTTTCTTTACTACCTTTTGTCTGTTCCATTCGTTTGGTATTTCAAAGCAAACATTTTACATTCTTGCTTTTATGAATACTGATTACACATTTTAGATCTGTTGTTTTAAAGACTGTAGAAATTTCAATGTTCTGACGCGGTGCCTCCGGCAAAAATTTCGTTTTAAATTGAATAGATTTTCAAATCTCAGCTAAAGAATTTTTGTCACCTAGATTAAACTTTGGTGCCTGCAGCAGCTGATGGCGGAAATGTTAAGTACCTTATTTAAATGATCAATATAAAGGCCATAAAACTCACCTTAAAGTAAAACAAATAAAAACTGAAACTAAATATACACTATTTTACCTTGAATTTAAGGTATTTAAGCGAACACGAGCGCAAACTACAACACAGTTACGAACCCCAACTGGCAGGCGACAGACCAGTTGGCTATTTATAAAGAGTGGTAGATTTGAATTTTGGGTCACGGGTCAACCTCATTCAAATCCGACGCCCTGGTAACCGAGCCTTCTTAAAGTAATGATGATGGTCTTCTATTTTTAAACTTGTTTAAGTTTCTAAAGTCGACACTTATATGCTAAAGCATAACTTAAATGCATGTTTTTGTTTTAGGTTCACGTGTTCCCAAGTGTGACAATATGCATACGTAATGAATGTCGTTCACAAGGTCAGCGATAAAACAAAAGTGCTAAAAATTTAAGCATACGTAACAAGTAACTAAACTAAGAAAACGGCGAGTAATTGTTAAGAGCCTTATGTTACACGGTGACAAAAAGACCTAATCTTTTAAACTTGATTAGTCCTAAGGCCCCATAAGTGTGGAGACAACTTGTCATATCTGCTAATACGGTTTTCCTCATATCCAAACAAGTTTTCCGAGCATTTATGTTATGAGCAAAACGTTAGTCCGTTAAACCAAGTCAAAAGTTTCAATGAGCTTTTACTTGTGCTCTGTACTCTTAGGTACCAAATACTCCTCCCCTCACCCTTCCCCACCTCTTGCCCTCCCACGTATTAAATTTTTGGATTTTCTAATCTCAAATATTTTTTGTGTGTACTGTTCAAAATGGGAGATTTTTTGGAGTTATTGAAAGAGATATATGATTTTTCAGACCTGAAACAGTTGTGTGCTAATAATGTAACCTATAATTGTAGTGTTTATACAGTTAAAAATTCTTTTTAAAGTTTCAGACCGCTCCCCCTCCCCCGTCCCCCTTAAACTTTAAAATAAAACACCTTCAATACTGCGATATACAGCTAAAGACCCCCTAGATAAAAAATATTACAATAAAATATTCCTGAAAACGTGCTACGATAAAGACAAACTGACTAACGATTAAAACTGTTATTAAGTCTTCGGGTCCTTCATATGTCTTCGTTCATTCCAACTCGCCTACTTCGTCACCAACGAGTTATCCTCCCTGCTTGTGTAAATACCCTAACCTCGCACCTGAAAGTAGATACATTAGCAATGACGTAAGGTTGATGATCACAAATATGAAATTATGCGGAGTCAAATTACTCTGAAAAAAAGGGTTCCTAATGGGAATCGAACCCACGCCTTTCCGTGCACTGGTCGGAACCTCTACCACTGAGCTATGGGAACTCATATGGCGTGCAAGGTCCAATTCCCATCAGGTACTCGGCTTTTTTCCGAGTTCTTTGTCTCCCCAAAGATTTATAGGTTGATGATGTACACTTAAATATTTAGTTGACATCGAATTTAAAGGTATAACAAGCTAAAATTCTTAAAACCTCAAACATTTGGTGCTAAAGAATAGCATTTAATATAAGATGGAAACAGGAAACTTCCAGGATTTAATGACTTTGAGAACAAAAGTTTTCCTATAAATAACGTTCAACACGACAGTTATGATCCTATGGGTGTTTTAAACAAGACAGCAGATGTCCATAACAAATTCTAAATATATGCGCATTTATTTGCTATAACCACCAATTTCCTTCGACAATATTAAACAACTTTATTTAGCTTATTTGGTTATTTCATTTCTGGCAAAATTCCCAATGTAAAACGTGCTTTGCGATTTAAGTAGATTCTGATTTTTCTTCTTATAGCTTGTTATTAACGTCTTACAGCAGTCTGTCATTCATTCATATAAGCTCTACCGAGAAACGCCCGGCGCATTCCTGATTATGGAAAGGTGTTATCAAATTTTCAGTTACACTTTTAAGGTTGATTTAACAGTAATGAACAGTTTTTCGCTAACAAGCTAATGGGTGCTAAGCGTGTATTGAAATGGATGAGTGTCGCTAGCTGTCCTTTTGATCAATTTACTAAGAATGAAGTGTCTACATTTCTAAGCTCTTAAGGTATTAGGTGAAAGATTAGTGAAGAATTCATTTGGTCTTTTATTATTCTTCCTTACTTATCACCTCCTCATCTTTATTTAGGTTCTATTTATACAAACAAAAAATGTCTGGAAGCACTCCTGCTGTATCTGCTTCTTCTAATTGTAGCTTGTATGCAATGCTGGAGCTTAAAATTGTTGGTTTGCGTGCCTTCTGACAACTTGCGTTCGCATTCTATGTTTTATTTGTCGTTCAGACGAAAAATATTCATTACTCACTTGGGTCAGATAGGTAACCGACAAGCTATTACAATAATGATTAATGCCTCAAATTGTATGTTGGAACAAATAACTTCTTATGATATAGCTAACGGCCGGCGATGTAACATGAATGAAAACCTGAGCTCTTAAATTAGGTTACTTTTTATTACGTTTGTGTTACTAGCTTAGCGAAAAGCGTAACTTTTGTCTGATCTACAGATTACATAAATTTTGGAAGACCGTATTCTTTGTCCTTCTATTATATTTTGATTTGTGTCGCTTTTAAATTAATTCTGATTGTCAAATACTTTGGTAGACAAAAATACGATGTCGGAAATATTTCATCATTAGATTCTATAAAAAGCACATTAATTTGCAGTATTCTTTGGTTAACTTACTTTTTACTTTTTCCTCCGTGTTGGGGTTTTGACTATCGCCGCTTCTAAATTTGATGCTATACGTTAATCAGAAACGTTACAAATTATTAGGGCACTGAACAGGTATAACTAATTGTGCTGCAAAAATGGACGTTAGTCAAGTGGGCTTTTATAAACCAAATGAATTTAAAAGATTCCATTTCCTTTCTTAACAAAGTACTTACGCTTGCATTTCCTGATAACAACCCTGTTCAACGTGTGAAAAAGATCAATGTAATTTTTAAAGCGAAAAAGAGATGTAATTTTTTTGTCGAAATCTTATCAATCATCTTTATCAACTAAGTTTTAATAAAAAAATATAGCCGGTTTTTCGTGGCGAGTGTAACTTTGTTTCAAATATATATTAAAGCTTTGAGAAACAGCTGTTGCCATTACTGTCTTTGATTTTTCAACTAAAATATGACAGCTACATGAGAATTACTCGGCTTACTTTGCCGCCACTCATTAAACTTTAATGGTCGGAAATTAGCTTTAATTGTTTATATCCTCACAGTCACACAAAGAGAAAGAACACCAAGATAAATTTTATACTAATGGAAATAGTGCAAACAAAAGGTTATATTCCGTTTTGGCTTAGCTGCGATCCCAAGGCTCCATGACTGGATTCTGAATTTCCTTCCTTGACTGGATTCCAGATTGCATTAACTGGCTTCCAGAATCTATTTACTGGATTCTAGATTCCCTTGACTGAACTCCAGATTCCCTTGACTGGATTCCAGATTCCCTTGACTGGACTCCAGCTTCCCTTGACTGGACTCCAGATTCCCTTGACTGGATTCCAGATTCCCTTGACTGGACTCCAGCTTCCCTTGACTGGACTCCAGCTTCCCTTGACTGGACTCCAGATTCCCTTGACTGGACTCCAGATTCCCTTGACTGGACTCCAGATTCCCTTGACTGGATGCCAGATTCCCTTGACTGGATTCCAGATTCCTTTGATTGGATTCCAGGTTCTCTTGACTGGACTCCAGATTCCCTTGACTGGATTCCAGACTCCCTTGATTGGATTCCAGGTTCCCTTGACTGGATTCCAGGTTCCCTTGACTGGATACCAGATTCCCTTGACTGGATTCCAGATTCCCTTGACTGGATTCCAGATTCCCTTAACTGGATTCCATATTCCCATGACCGCATGGATTCTAGATTTCCTTGAATGATATTTTCGCTCAATTCAAAGTCAGTTTCTGATTGTTACTGTTGTTTCTCTTTTACAGGGAGTCAAAAAAATACTTTATTTAGCGATACTGAAGACCGCTACAAGTCCATTGTGGATATATGGTGTTCCAAGAACCCTCATGATTTTTTAAAAGCTATTTAACAGATCATATTTTGTTGTGTATATAGCGTAAGTTAACAACGTTTGGCTGTTACCTGCTCACCGCAGATGAGAGATGTCTTATTTTGAATAGGATAACAGTCGTTTTAAACAGACTCGAGGTTTTTACTGGTTTTAAACCCATTTAGCTTGTAGATAGGCTTACAATGCTTAATATGCAAATTTTTTGGAGCACGACATCAAGTATTTTAATGAACAAAAGCAATTTGCTTCCCGTAAAGTAGTTTAATGGACGATTGTAAATATAAGAATCTTGATTCATATATCGGACACCTATTTTTGGTACTTAAGTAAATAGAACATTTTGGTGTCCTTTTGCTGAAGACGAAGTGATTAGCTAGGTGACAAGTACTACATTTTATAGATATAAAGTTATATTATAGTTTATTACTGCCATTAAAGACGGACCATTGGATAGTTGAGGAGGGGGGGGGGGGGAAGGAGGGTTGGGCAATTTAAAAAAATAATTAAATTCTTGCACAGCTTTCAAATATACATCGGACTACCTCAATATTTTCCCAATACAGTACTCTTGGGAAATAAGATGCTTCTTAAGCTAAAAATTCTTTCGTGCCTTTTTCATCACCGTATCTGAAACAAGGAACCTTATTTCCCAAGCAGGGTTCCTGCAGCTCAATCTCAACAAATTTAAGACGTTTATCTCAGTTTTTTTGATACCAAAAACAGGATAATTTAAGACCAGCGAAACACAACAGAAACAAGAGAATGTGCTTTTAAGGAGGCATTGTGGTTAAACGCCACTTTTTGACGGCTTTTAGCGTTTCTTTTGGTGATATCACCGTACTTTGAAATTTTGAAAATCCTCGATTACATTCACAGACTGAATGCAAAGGAGCATCTTGAATATTTTCAAATTAGATTTAGGTGTTAAATTTAAGGGGGGGGGGGAGATTGGTAGTTTTAAAGAGAAATTGGAGTTTTGGGATTTTAAAAGAAGTTATAAGATTAATTTTGAAGTTAATATTTGATAGAAAATGGCCAAACTGTCCCCAAACCAAAGCTGTACTTGCGCATGGTCAGGAGGGACAGTTTGGTGCTTGTCCTAAAAAAATTCCCTCTTCAAATCTCCTTCTCAACTCTTTCGCTATCCACCAAAATTTTAACGAGTATGCCCCTTAACAATCGATGATCAACTGAAGCTGAAGCAAGTCACATAACCCAAGTGACGTCATCCTCTGACCAATAATATACCAAGATCACTTGATATTTGTGGAACAAAAGATTGAAAAAGCTGGTACTGTCATCAAAGTTACTTTGATATAATTTTCAAAACTCGAGTCACACAAACAAAAATATATTTTTCAAACGGATATTTAAAACCTTTTAAGACTTCACCAATGAATTTGGGAAATTTTAAGACCTTTTCAAGGCCATACAAAGATGAAATCAAATATAGGACTTCTTAAGACTTTCCCAGGAGGGCTGTATTGGGAAAACATTGATCTCTTAACGAAAAAGCAAAGACACTGATGAAAAAAAAGCCGACCAACCAACGGGTATAGAAAACAAATCTTGCCTAAAATCATTTCCAACCCCCT
>JAOCPT020537381.1:0-11426 GCA_026546935.2 Palythoa grandiflora | reverse complement strand
ACCAGTCAACCAAAATGTCCAAACAATATAGTTAAATTTAATGACATTAACTCCCCTAGAGAATATTCACCAAAAAAGAGATTTCACGAATGATGAGCAGAATGATTAATTTCATTTTAGTCTCACATTCTTTATTTCATTTGCAGACAGCAAGATGTGGTAGAATATAATCTTGTTTTTGAATAACTATAAACATTCTGGTTGGTCTTTTTCAATTGTTACTAGGAAAAATGAGATGTCCCGAGTGGGAATTGAACCCACGACTCACCGATTTCATGACTGGTGCTCTACCACTCAGCTAGAGAGACTGGTGCTCTACCACGGGTAGCTCAGTGGTAGAGCATTAGTCATGAAATTGGGAAGTGGTAGGTTCGATTCCTGCTTGGTGCATCTGATTTTTTCCAGTATTTGTTCTGATAGACACATTAGAGTTTCTCTCTCTGACGATGAACTAACTATATATTCTCAATAATTATACAGTCTTGCCTGTCAAATTTTATGTGATATGAAAGTTTTAAAATGTGCAATCCCAAATTTCATTATCACCTGTCAACAGTCTTGCCAGCAGTCAAACCAAGTTACTAAACAAAACAGGGTTGAAATGTTTTTGCCTACAATGCTATATTTTTGCCAAAATTAATTTCATTAATTTTATAAATCATATGGTGCAAAGACAGTTTTGTTGTATTTTCAGAAATCCTATGAAAGGTCACATATACAATCACTGTCAAGTGCCTGCCATTTTTTGAAAACAAGGACCCAACATTTTTGCAATACCAGGAGCAACATTTAGCAGAAGAAAATTACAATTATTCGATACTTCATAGTATTATTCACAATTAAGTATTTTGTGTCTAAGGATTTCTTGTGTTTACTAAATAATTGAAACTCATAAAAATTTTAACCTCAGTATGTGACTTATTCTGTTCTTAATTTTCAGGTGATTTCTGGGGTTTTTTTTTGTAAAAGTGTATTTGAGGTGCATTGCAAAAAATGGGTAATCAGAGATACAAACTTTTTTTAATAACCAGTAAATTTTGCTGGGGCTCATTGTTCTTAATTTTTTGGCAACTTCAGCCTCAAGTTGTTCTTAAATTGTTCTTATTTCTGAGTGGTTTTTATTGAAGAAAAAACAAAATAAAACAAGGTATTGGAAAATGAAATACCTAGCGCCACACACGTATTGTACTGCTAAATTTAGAGGCGAACTACCTTAATTGTTTGTTGAACAGTCTTTTGCAGTGAATCTTTTTACGTTTTAAGCTGTATCGCTAAGTTTTAGTCAATTTTCTACCACAAAAACTTTCCTAGTTATCAACCCTCAGCCTGAGCTTGTTCTTAAATTATTCTTAAATTTTGGCAAATTTGAACCTCGTTGTTCTTATAAAGTTATTCTTATAAAAAAAAGGGTGTATTATACATTCATACGTGCTTATAGGGTATTTAAACCAGCTTCTCAAACCACTGTACATTCACACTGATGGTAGCGTAAGTAACGCCGAAACATGTTTGAACATTAACCGTCAAGGGTAATAGTTGTCGTCTTACTCTTAGCCCCAGGCCAAACATCGAACTTCACATGTGCCGAACTCATCCATAAGAACTAGAACAATAGAACTGTTCATTAGCATTGAATTCGGCACAGAGTGAAGTTCGACGTTTGGCCCAGGCCTTGTTTACTTTGAACAAATTTTACCGATCAATTTGGAGTTTTACCTATTTTTGTTTCCCAATATCTTCACTTTTTCTAGAAAAACTTTGTTTTGGAAAGTTTAAACAAATAGAAGAAAGCATAAATTGAAAAAAAAAGGCTTAAGATTTTTTTTAAAAAAAGATGCAATAAGATAAAAATTCTTAATTCCTAAAGGGTAATTCAACTGGCTTAACCTTAAAAGCAGACCTTTTACAATAAATAGCTTTTAAGGATATTTTAAAAGCGACCGCAATTTTTTTACTGCATTTGATAATATTTAGGCAACTGTAAGCTGCATTTGATTTGCTTAAAAAAATAATCAAAATACTAATAGCGCATAACAACAGAATAGCTTTGATCTGACATCCAAATGTGTGAAATATCTTTCCTCAAAAATCTGCGCTTGCTTTAAGAAATGTAGACAGTTCTAGCGGCTGTCAAGGTGACAATTGGTTTTAATTTTTAAGTTCCTGTGAGTTGTAGGTAATTTAAAATCCCACGCAACGCAATAATCAACAAGTTTAACAGCAAGCGTTATCCTTGTCGCCGCAGCGTGCTTTCAACGGAAACATCTAAACATACTCTCCAACAGAGCACTTTTCAGTTCGTTGGTTGACTGAAATTTAAGATAATTTTTTAAATATGCTTGGCTTTTGGTCAAAGAACCGAATAAATAAATATTTGTAAATAAATAAACAAACAAACAAACAAAAAAAGAGAATCTGTTATCAAAATCTAGCTTAATCGCTGAAAAACTGTCGTTATTTTGTTTTCAAAGCTGTTCATCACTCCGATTCTTGTTACAGTGTATAAAAATGCTAAAACATCAGTTCATTTGTATTTAAGGAGAATCGATTTCCCTTTAGTAAAAGTTAGATTTTGTGCAATGAAATACTATGGTCGCGATATCTTTACCGCACAGGAGGTCGGTGTACAAAAAGTCACCTCTGCGTTAATCACCGATGACAAATCCAATTTTTCTGTGGTCTGGGCGGTCAGACTTTGTTGATCTTATTCTCCCTTTTCAGTTAAAGTTCACTAAAAACCTTTCAACAAAGTTTGTAAAGGATGTACATTTTTAAGGAATACGAGTAAATGCAGTTGAATAGCGTGCCGTTTAACAGCGAATAAATAAAGTCTCCTTGTTGCACCACCCTGTTTTATTGAGAACAAACTCATTGAGTCTGAAACAATCTGAAAATTAAGAACAAAATAACAACAAAATAAGGCTGAAGATAGTTTCACGGCATTTTAGTTTCAAGATTTTTAAATTTTCGTTTCAAATGCTTGTTCATAAATCCAAGAAATCATAAGTTGCAAAATATATATTCTATTAGTCTTCTGTATGCATTCTACTAATAATCATTGTTTGAAAACTAAAAAAAAATTCTATTTGTTGTTTAAAAAAATTCTATTTGTTGTTTACGACATATTAAAAAGTACCTTTATTAGTGCACTATAATTTATGTGCACAGCCAAAAACAATTAAAACTTTGGGCAATTTTAAAGCCTACGAAAAACACGGTCAATAAAAACAAAAACAAAAAAAATTTGAGGCTGAAGACTACTGCTGAGCTTGGGAAAATATGTACCGGTTTTTGTTAACAAAGTGTATTAACTAGACATATTTTTTGGCAAAACAAGGCAGATCTAAAATGTTCTAGCCTTTCAAGAAGATAATAGCTCTTCTCACTCGAGCGTAACATCGTAAAACATTCTACTTTTTCAAAATTCTGAATTCATCATCATATTTATCACATCAAAGTGCAAAGTTTCGATGAGAGTGGCCTAAAATCGGCGAAGATGTGCATTTAAAGCTAAATGTTTTTGTGGAATTTTTGCAACAAAATATACGTGTTTAAGCATGATAGCGAGGCTTGCAGCGCACGCAATGCCCTTCCACCACATATGTAAAATTGCTCAGATTCAAAAATTAATTAATTTGCCAATTTTAGGGTAATATCTCTAAAAAGTGGCAATTTTACTAATACAGATGTGGCGATAATGATATATAAATTCATTTTTTGGATAAGTTAACATTTCCTCGAGTAACGCAAAGCGTGAAATGGGTCTAATTAGGCTTCTACTTCGGTTTCGAACTTATGAACGCTGTGACGGCACAATGATTAAAAAATTCAAAGAAGGAATGTGAAACATAAATCATTAAATCTGCAGCCTGGAAATAACTATAGTGTAGAAGTATTCTTGTTAAACAAGCTTCTTTTACTCCGAAGAAAAAAAAACTTTTGAGTCCCTAACGAGAATCGATTCGAAATGGAATGTCTTCGAAGATTTTTGAGAATTTGTTGAAACCCAAATATTTATTTTAAAAGATCTTTTGAAAATGAACGTTTGAGTATATCCATTGACCATATAAAGTGACTGTCATTCATTTTGTCTCGAATGGTGAATGGAATCGATTGTCTCTTTGACGAAGAGCTAACGCCCGAAACCGCCAGGTTTCTTTTAAAAACACCCCACGAAGACGAACATCTATTTCATAACAGGGCTTGGGTACTTTGGCCTTACACAGCTACGCATTCAGTTTCAAACGGAAACTTTCAGTAACTTTTCATTGTTTCAACAAGTAGTTGATTTTTTCCGCCTAGCTCTGGTAACCTTTGCCGCAAAACTCAGGATACAATAAAGTAAGCAACACAACAACGCAAAGCTTATAAATCATTTTTGTTTCCTGGCATAAAATACTTTCAAAAACTGACACTTATAGCAAACTAAAACTAGACGTTTTCTCATTAAAAGGAATCACTCAGACTGACTGACTTGTTAGTATCAATTGTCACCTTAATGAAGAAAAATTCCGTCTCGGGGGGTTGTTCTCTGGAGAAGTCTAAATCAGTTCTTCGACTATGATAAATCCTTCGGAAAACAAGATGAAAATTTATGCTATAATTAATTAAAAGAATTAGCCATCTTGCCGACACCGTTTTTTTTTACATCCTTTGTATAATTATTTTTAACAATGCCAAATTTTGTGGCGATGCCGACAGGTGATGATGGGATATAAACTGAAAGAGTTGAGACTTGTCGAGTTGCGCTTGTAAATTTATCAAAACATTTGTTACAAGAAGGCAACAAGAAACAGTGTCACTTGAAATCTCCGTAACAATTTTTAAAAGTCCAGCAGGTTAGAAATGCCTCAATTTTTATTTTAAAGCTTGACTCTCAAAAAGTTTTTATAATCCATACAAACGTTTTATGACCTTATCCCCCTTGGCTTCGCATCATAAGCTATCACTTTGTTTCCATGACTTGCAAGAAGTTAAGTTCGCTGATAAATATTTTAAAAATTTGCTTCATAATTAGATCATGTTTACTTAATTATATAACCATAAGTACTATGTCTGAAAGCATTTATCTTTACAACTTGGTAACATGCAATTTCTTTTGCGTCCACACAAAGTAAAGGTTGCTCTTCTGTGTACAGCCTACAGGGCAGAAATTTAGCTTTAACGGAGCAGACTTTACACCGTTAAACGCAAAGGTCATGGGTTCAATTCCGGATTAAATTGTAAACGATAATTTTCTACATTGATTGCATTTGCTTGAATTGAGGATACATCAGTATCATTCCATATTTCATTCTTACTGTTTACTCTTGATTAAAATCGACCAGCTACCAGACTATGCAGGTAAGTTTTTATTTAAAATTTGCTTTTGACTACCGTTCTTGGCACAATCATGAACAAAAGTTCTCTGTTCTAAACGAAAAAGGTTCCTTTCCAGTAACTGGACAGTCAACATGCACTCGTCACATTGTTACTAATATTTCACCAGACCTTAATCAATTCTCGATTCATCAAAGCTAAAACCGAAGGTACTCCTTAAAATGTTTCGCGCGATCAACGGGATACTGATGTTTTTGCGGTAAAATTTCTAAACTAATAATTGTTGCTGGGGTTAATGAAAAACACAACTAAAAAAGGTAGACAGACTATCTAAGTAAAGTGTATTTAAGTAAAGCTGAAAAGTCCAGTTTCAGACAAACATTCTTCTTTTTTAAAAATGAAAAACCAAAGCCTTGTAGAGAAGGTATATAAACCAAGTATATAATAAAAATTATTTATTTGAAAACTGTTACAAATGGACAACATAAAAACTTACCGCAAGACTTTGGGAAGGTATTAGCCACAGGGGAAGGGCAGTCACGTAGAATTTCCCTGACCTCCTTCAAAGCGGCATCAGTTGCTTGGAAAGCTGTGTAGTGAGCACTAAGATCTTTCTTCAGTGAGAAGATGTAGGAAACTCTTACACTAATATGTTCTTCAGGTTTCCATCTAAGGCGTCGGTTTGAATCCCATGTGAGGCAGATTCTACTCGGGACTTTTCTAGAGTTATTTTTCAAAATCTCCTGGACAATCCCACAGGCAATAAATTCTTTGGCTCGGCGAATCGTTTGTGCTTGACGTACAAGGCATTTTATAACAACTGGACTGTAGATAACGCTTTTTTCCAGCGGGCTCAAATGCAAATTTTGAATTTGTCTTCTCGTAGCCTTGATCGATGGTGCAAGTAAAACGAAGTTAAGGAAAAGAAAAGCGAATACGCTGTTCATTTTGGCTCTTCTGGCTTTAAGTTGCGTCTTCTTTTCTGTGTTCACTGCAAGGGCTCGAACGAGGACTAATTCCAGTCTTTTTGTGCTCACTCTTATATATCCGCACTAATGACATTGACTTTGTTTAGGGTCAAAAGGTCAACTGCGTTTCCATTAACTTTGTCTGCCAGAAAATCAGCAGAAAAAAGCCAAATGTGGCAAAAATTTAATTTGGATAATACTAGTAAAAGCGATAAACTTTTAAGTTTACTTAAGTATAAGTAAATTATGAGAATCCTTGTTTAGAACTTCGCTTTGTTTTAGTTCAACTGATTATTTTTTAGTGATAAAATAGAGAATCAATGATGTAACCGACCCATTACGGACGTGCGGGGTGGTTTTTTCCAGAATTCGCTCAAATTACATCTCAAGGCAATATCGTATGATCAACATAACGGAATATAAGGTCGCTGAAACAAGTTCTGAAACCAACCGAAAATAACCCTCGCCACTAGTTCTTGACAGACGTTCGTCAGGTCTACAAAAACACAAATACGGACCGATTCATGAAATAATACAAAGCATTGGACCAAACAAACAAGTAGCTAGCATCAATTAGCTTTAAATCCATTTTTTCAACAGATTTTTAAAAAGTTGTCAGAATTGAGACAATGGGACTACAACTCTCGACAAGTGTATGTGTTAAATACGGCTTCAGTTGCAGTGTTGTTGATGAGTTCTTGACTGTCAAGTGTGCAGCCTATCTAAACTTATCTCATTCTGACAATAGGATTTTAAACAGTTCAAGTGATTTAAGGCTTCCTCAATCGTCAATATACCCTCTGCAGAGATTAAGTAAAGTCCATTTAAAACAAAATTCCAAAGTACTCAGGAGGTGAGACAGCAGAACTTGTGAGCAAAAATCGTGTTATTTATTTTTGCCATCGTGAAACTGTATCAGCAGTACTAATGTGTATCTGAATGCGACCAATCAAATGAATAAACCATTCATAGAAGATTGTCTCCGTCGGCCTAACCGTCGATACTATAACCGATACATGATTTTCATTGGACGATTAAAATTACTTCTATTTAGGGAGTAAAATCACTTTACATTTCTAGAATAAACACGAAAACACGGATTTATTCCTGTAACTGAAATAGTAAAAACTTTAAAACCATAGAAATGACCTAAAAACGATTATGTGTTTTAAAAAGTTTCTTCTCTGACAGTGAGAACTCAACGAAGACTAATTTTTGCCAATTTCTAGAGTCACTGGAAGAAAATATTTGGTACGAGGGTGCCGTGTCATGTACAATGCCATAAACGGATAGCTGAAATTTTTTTTATCATTTGCTGAAAAGTAAAGTTTCTTTTAAAACAACTCATATTGATAGATATATAGGATGAAATGAAAGTAGTTGCACAACCTTTGCTTTTCCTAAAACGAGTCAAATCTAGTAAATTGCATTCAAGTGCTAATATGTGTTTCTGTACAAGCATTTTCTGCTGTAAAACCAACATTTTACAAATGACCTTGCAATTTCCTGCATTCTGATTGGTTCGCGCGCGGTCAATCAGTTTCCCGGATACTGATTTTCGGAAAATTTTCGAAACTCACAAAAATACTTAAAAAACGATTTTATTGTACTTCCGAAAATTTCCGAAGATTTTTAGAAATTCTCCAAAAATGTAAAATAAACAGTTCTAAAATATTTCCGAAGCTTTTTGATGATTTCCAAAAATTGTCGGATAGTTCCAATGATTTCCGTAGACGTAGGCTTGAGATAAATTACCGGAAGTCAAAAAAAGTTACTATATCAAGCGAACTATTCTATTCTATAGGATGAAATGAAAGTACTATTTTAAAAACTATTCTATTCTGTATCTTGAATGCAATTTACTATTCTATTCTGCACTTGAATGCAATTTACTAGATTTGAATCGTTTTAGGAAAAGCAAAGGTTGTACAAAAACTATTCTATTCGCTTGCTCTGTCCGTATCGGCTTATGTTAAAATATCACAGGGACCCCCCAATAATTTTGCCGCATCTGCCCTGAAAAAGGGCACGAGCGTTTCAGATGAATATAACACACTTTGCCTAACATAAATGTACGTTTATTTTTAACGATTTTGAATTTTAGACGCATTTATAGCGATTCTAGAAGCTCTAATTTTCAAAATTTTCCGGGGGTGATGCCCCCGGACCCCCTTAGAAAGCTCGGTGCTCGTGGTAGTGTCCCCCAATATAGAACTGGCTCCGCGGTCCCTGTATCAGACGCTGATAAGACCTCCGTCTGATATTTTTTCATACAGACTTCGCGCTCAGATAATATTTGAAACTATATTAAGCCAAAATAAGCCTCTTCTGAAAAAAAAATGAAACCTGTATGTTACATACTGTTTTCGTGGTGCGGTTTTAAATATTGGAAATTTTACAAAGAATGTAAGAACTCATTAACGGTTTTGCCACCCAGTTATTTTGCGTTTTCTCGGACACTAATATTTTCTTTCAAACTGCTTGTACATAACCAAATTTTGGACGCTAACCACAATTTATTTGCCTTTCTCAAGTTTTAAACTCAATTCCCTTTCATTTTGGTTCTTTCTTTACCTTTAAGTTGTATGCTAATGAGCAGGATGTAAACGATGACGTCAGAAAAATTCACCTATATGTAGTGCATAACCACGCAAACGAATTCTTTTGTTTCATGTGCCCTTCTGGCCGATGCATTTATGGTATTTTTAAAGCTTCGTATTTCGTTCAGTAATGGAAGTACTGAGAGCGTGTAATTCAGGGTCTTCTCCTGATTTCGAGAGGATTTATTTGACCAGATGGAAAAAGCTAGTTAAATCCTTTTACGAGCCAAGTGGCCCATTGGAGCCGGTGCTTATCTTCAGTTTCCAGAAGGAAAACTTTTAATAATCTTCTTTCACTGCCTCTAAAGCTTTGAACACCATCATTTCTCGACTTTGTTTTAGTTTTATTCAATAAAAAAGAATAACTTAATAAAATTCGATACGTATGTGGATTGCGGTGAATACTGATGGACAATTAAATTTATGTTGATGTAAGAAATACGTGACTTTAAAACTGAAACCAAAACCAAGAACGTATTTTATTATCACTTTAGTTTAACAGGCTTTAGCTGTTTACGCAAACTAAACAAAACTCAGGCTCGACATTTACATTTAGGTAAAAATTGATAAAATTCGGTACTTAGTTGGACTGTGGCGAATATTTAGCAGCAACTTTGTAAATCAACCAAATAAACAATCACATACTGAGGAAGGAGAGTATTTCCGAAAACGTTTTAGCAGGTTTTTATAGCAAATTTTTTATAAGATTTACAATTTTTTAATAATTTTTAAATTTTTAGGCGTGAATGGCAAAAACAAAAACAGGAACTCATGAATATCGTACACGGCCTACAAAGAAATTTTAACTCTTTTACAGGAGATACAAGAATATTCGAATTCTTTATTGAACTGCACATATAGTCAAGGTGTCTTGCTGATGAACAGTAACTATTGTTTTTCTATTTATTTTCAGCGGCATATTCTGACGAATCTCATTTTATCACTTGTCTATTCCGATTTCAATTAATGTTGAATGCCGGTATTATTAGTGTGGTAAACTAAAGTGAAGAAAACGTGACCGAGACCGAACCGTCAGTGATGGTTAAACAACTTTTTCAGACTTAAAGGATTTTCAACTCCAAATGTCCGGCCAAACATTATACAATGCGTTAAAAAGGAAATAAACGAGTCATTAAATTAGTAAGATGGGATAGCTGCCGGTGCTAAAAAGCAGTTTCAGATTTCTTTTAGATTGCAGCAACATTCCAAAATCTTAAATTTTCGCTATTATGATATACATAAATGCGAAGCAGAAAAACGAGCTCGAACCGACAGCTTTCAGTTTTCCTGATTACGTGTTAGATGATCTTACGCAAAAAGTAGGGCTTTTCAAAATACTGTACAGTAAAAGTCCTAACTGGTAAGCTTAGCACATTATCTAACATGCATGTCTTATCTGAAGTGGACATGTTCAGATCCGTGCATGTATGCATACGTCAGTTTGTGTTAGATACGATCATGATTCCACAAGTATCGGCGCAAGACAAACTGAATTAGCCAAGGCCATCGGTGCTAAGCAATATTTTCGAGCCGGGCAGGCTTCTATTTCTCTTGAGCAGACGTGTTTCTATCCGGTTTACAGGCAATTCGACCAAAGTTTCAGAAGAATTGACAGTCTCTTCAAGATGTTGGCACACGCAGCTTTCTAGTAAACACTCAACGGACTTATCAGGAGAACCTTTTAAGTTTGTAATTTCAAGAGCTGCCGGACTGCTTAAAAGCAGAGATAACCTCTACGCAAAATTTTGTGATACATTATAATTAGATTAATTTGAATAGCTTATTTGAAAAGCTTGAGAAGTACCTGAGCGATAAGGTTGTTGCCGTACACCTGATTACGAAATAAAAATTTAATAAACGTGGCGAAAAGCATTAAAATTTCCAAAACATTTGGGAAGTTCTGGCATGAGCAATTGGTAACACAATTGCTCAAAGGCAGCCAGATACTAATATTTTCTCTGTACAGATTCACTTCGTTGTTTTGATTGAATAAGGAAAAAAGCAAATATTACATCCTTACTATCAATACAGGAGAAATCAAAGTCCGCCGTTCTCGAGACAAGAACTACGTATAAATACGTATATACACTCAGTATATTCAGTGTTTAAAGATCTAGTTCTTGGGACTGTGGATTTTAGTGGGAGAAAGTAGAAAGGCGAAAATTAACGACACATTTGTTTAAAAAGCATTTATTTGATTCAAATTTGACTTCCAAATTCCTTTTTTTATTTTCCAAATCCTTCAACAGTCACGATGAACATCCTATTCGCCAATAAGTTTGTTAAGGGTCCATTTATTTTCTGGTCTATTGATACTGTGCTTAGAATTTATTTCTTTATTTTTCAAGTCTCTAGCTAAAACTGCCTAGTTGGTATCATATTTGTTAGAAATTATTATTACTATTACTATTATTATTATTATTATTATTATTATTATCATTATCATTATTTGATTATTATTTTTATTTTTATTTTTATTATTATTATTATTATTATTATTATTATTATTATTATTATTATTATTATTATTATTATTATT
>JAOCPT020537349.1:0-11428 GCA_026546935.2 Palythoa grandiflora | reverse complement strand
TGACAACGGATTCTTGTAGAACAAGACCTGCTGATTAACGCTAGGTAGTTCGTACTGTCAAATTGTGGTATAGGTTTTGAGTTAAGGGGGGTTTTCTGAAGACAGTGGGCTGCTTAGCATGGAAACGAGGCTGGCATCTTAATACTGCATTACCTTGCGTTTTTGTCGCGTATTGATGGGGGAAACATAGGAGCTTTCACCAATCTTACACGTCACGTGACTACCAGAAATGCAGCTTGAAAAAAGGGAAAAAGTGGGTAATTTGGGTAAATTATAACTTTCTTCTATTATACAAAAGTATAATACCGTGATTTATGTACTCTTTGAGTGAATTCCTTTTTTTTTTGAGAACCAGAAGCAACTACTTGCTTAGATTAACACCTAGCTGAAATAAAACGTTATATACGGCAATATCTTACAGCATGCAAATGAGGCTAAAAATTGCTGTAATTTTTCTTAGACTTCGTTTCGTTTAATATAGAACGATAAAAACCTTGTAAATGCGGAAACTAAATTTGTATACAAGTTAGTTTAATGTCGATGTACGTTATGTCTAACATGGAAGCGAGGCTTTAATTTAGTACAAAAAGATCTCCGATTTTGTCATCATCTTTATTTCAAACGACCGAAGCTGGACTTCAAATATACTACACCGGGAATCTGTTACGAAGCTAGACTTCAAATATACCACACTGGAAATCCGTCACAAAGCTAGTCTTAAAATTTACTAAACACTGGAATCCGTCATGGAGCTAAACTTCAAATATACTACGCTGACAATCCGTTCCAAAGCTACACTTCAAATAGTACACCGACATCCCGTTCCAAAGCTAAATACACTACAGCTGTACACGTTCTGTACATGTTCACTCCTCGTCATCGGAATCACTGTCCTCCTTCTCCCATTCCACTCCATGATGTGGGTTCTTACACGTGTCCTCCATCATACAGGTGCAAGCTTCTGTTCATGAGAGACCGACATTTGCACAAGAACAGTTGCTGCTGCACTCTTTCTTCTTGCAGGTACACGTCGTAAGCTCCAATAGGCTGGTAGGTACCGGGTCCTTGGACATCAGCTTTGACGTCAGCTGATCATCTTGTTTTTGCCACCAACGTCCTTCGGGAGATGGTAGCTCGAGTAAGGCATCGAGGCTTTTTCTCCAAATGTGCATCTGGTAGTTTGCACGGTTGATGTATTGTCGCAAGCTATCAGAGGTTGGTGGTATAGTCTCATTGTTAGGCTAATTTTGACAAAAGAGGATGTATCTAAACTGATCAGCAGTCTTTGGACTTTTCTTGTATGAGGGATAGTGGTCGCATATAAATGCCTCACACTTCTTCGCTGTCTCTTCATATACTTCTGCAGGCCGTTGTCCTATGATAGTAAGGCTTTCCTGGTTAACTGCGCTTCGGATGAACACATTCCATGGCTTTTTCTTGCCAATTCCGGAAAGGGCGCTGGTGGTGTCATAGCCAGTGAGAGCGTGAACGGCTGTTGCTTAGATTCTGGCAATCGTCATGGACAGGAACAAAATGTAGACGGTCCTTGACATCTGTGCGGAACCATAGTTCCTTGGATGCGACGTCTTCAAAGTGAGCCGCACTTAAAACAAGCACATCGGTATCCGGGGACTGTATTACTATCTTTGCTTCATGACACTGACCTGCTGCGTACTTGGCGTGAAGTAGCATCCTCGTGTCTGCCTCTTCTTGGTTAGACTTTAGATCCTACACATCAACACATGAATTTCTCGTGATGGCCATGCACCTCCTTCCATCCTTGAATCCGCCTCCGATCACAATGTGAGTGCTTTCCCGAAGATGTCTTTGCCCAAGATTGCACATGCAGTGAGTGAGGAAGTCAAACAAGTTCTTCTTGTTATTTAGATTGGAAATATACTTATCCCATTGCTCGAGAACGGGTGTCGCAAGTCCTCCAATGTATACCTCAAGTGCGCTCGACGAGCCTCTTCTTGCCCGCTCTCCTGCCTTGATGGAATCATCAAGGTACTGGTTGAAGACCACGTGAATGCAGTAACACTTATGTGTGGACAGGGGCGATGTGAAGGTGTTGAAGTAATGCTCGGCCATTTCACCAAACGTAGCTGTACGTCCGGACTTGATCACCTGAATCACTGCCATTCTATCTAGGATATAGACGGTGTTTTTAGGAGAAGGTTGAAGTTGAGGGACTACAGTCACAAGCTTCTCTATGATGCCAGCTAAATGGCTCTTGGTGTTTTTTCAGAGACTTACGTCTTGGTGGGCCAGAGAACAAGGAATGGGCGACAACTCATAGCTCAAAACTTCCATCAAGTTGATCTGACGCGCGTTTGCAACGATCAGAAGCCTCCCAAAAAGATCCCTATCTGCATGAACGGTGATGCTCTTCTCGTCTCTAGCCTTGACTTTCACCTGCATCATTCGTGTCTATACTAGACGCAAACTGGATATTTCTTTTACTAGTGTACGATGAATAGCATGCTGAGTGCCATACTACTTCAACGAGATCCTCCACTGACTCCACTCCATCTTTGCATAATCTCACATAGACATCATCCCCATGACATTTTGCTGATTCAAGGAGGGTAAGAATGGAAGAACTCTTGCCCCTCCTCTGGGGATTACCAGGTACTTCTCTTTGGCAAATGTAACATTTACTCAAAACAGTGACTTTTTCTCTCTTTGATGGATGCAATGGCAGGGCAAAGCCATTGACAGGACTTTTCATTTTGCTAGATATTTTCACTACAATATAATTATAATAATTTGATACGTGAAAGTAAATGCTTATATACTAAATTTGGTGGAAATTCAGTTGTTTTATCTAATGAAAAAGGCAAATCGAAATAAAAGTACTTACAGATACAGTAGAGGTTCATTCATGGGCACCACCATGTTGAATGCTGTAGCCTCGTTTTGATGCTACACGAAAGTGAGGGTCGTACAGCCACAATCTCAGGTCACAGACAAGAATGGCTTCTTTTTGAAATTCTAATCTCATTTTGCAAACTATGATTATTTATACCCTGCAATTGTTTAATTCAGCAACGATTCACTGCCACATTTGCCTCCGAATAACGTATATTTATTGAACAATTATTTAATAAATAAAGCTTGCAAATGAACCTGATGACGAGTCAAAATCTGTTTTCTCTTGATACTCACCTACAACATATATCATTTTTCGCCGATCAACAAATAAAAAGAATTCACTGAATGTTTGCAACAAAGGTATTTTGTATTTTAGGCAAAAGGCGTAAAAAAGTAGAATTTTGAGCCTCGTTTGCATGCTATTAGATGTCGTATATAACGCTTCAGGTGCTAATTTAAGCAAGTAATTGCCTCTGGTTATCAAACAAAAACGGACGTCATTGAAAGGGTACACAAATCACGGTGTTTATGCTTTTGTACAATAGAACGTTTAATTTACAAAAATTACCCTGCTTTTTACCCTTTCCAAGCTGGATTTGGCGTGTTAGGAGTCACGTGACGTGTCACGTGATGCCGTCTTATGTTTAAAGCAGCTACATTTAACTCTCTTTTATAAGATTAATGAAAGTTCCTATGTTTCCCACCATCAATACAATTGAAAAACTAAAGGTAATTCATTACCTAGATACCAGCCTCGTTTCTGCTGAACGCTCCGCTGTCTTCAGAAAATCCCCCTTAACTCGAAACCTATACCACAACTTGACAGTACGAACTACCTAGCGTTAATCAGTAGGACTTGTTCTACAAGGATCCATTGTCAAACCTTTTCTAACTCGTGGGTTGAACAAAACTGCCCTTGACTGCTCGACTAATTTAATTATGCAAGAATTGAAAAAACATTCACCACTCAAAATATTGCTCATAAATAGTTAACAACTACAGTAACTAAACAAACAATCAGAGCTCAGCAAAATGCACAACTTCAGTTACAGTGCATGTCAGCATAAAAATTCTACTGAATTGTGTTTTCAAGCGAAACAAATTCATTCCCAACTGGAGTTTTTTTACTTAGTTGAAGGAAAATAGTTTCGCTATATGAATCTTGAATGTGACAAATTAATATTCATGAAAAAATTGGGACCAGGAAGCAAGTCCGGATAATCGAGGTTCAACTGTATAAAGTCACCCAGTCAAACAAAGGTAGCCCTGAAATATATTCTTATTGTATTTCTCCCACAGGGGATGGTCATTTATTGTTCCAGGCTTAATTATTGCAGGAATGGGAATCTTTGTGTTCTTTTTTCTAGTGGTTGGTAAGTAAACTAACAGTTCAAATGCTCAAGCGATGATGTTGCAAAAGTGACATTGCAATCACTCTCTGTCCTAAACGGCTTTGCAAATCGGTAGCAAACTTATCACACAAACAGCCTGGACACCACAATTTTTAATCTATTAGATAAAATTGAAATTATCAATTATTTTGGTTTTTTTGATAATTGCAAAATATGCATATAAGAAAGCATTAAGTGATACTTAAATTTTTTTAGAAATTTATCATACAATATTTTAATTTTAAGAATTCTAAAAAGATTTACAATTTTCTAAAAAGTGATAACTTAACAAAGGCTTTTCTTAAACAGTTCGTTAACTTTTAGAATAAGAAAATGCTATTAAGTACCGATAAATGAACATCAAGACTAACTGTAGTACAAAATTGATCTATAAATAACAGAACAATTAATGTACATGACTGTATAGTGTCCCCATTTAAAGCTTCTTTTACCTAGTCTGACACTTTAATAAAGGTATTCATTCAACCCCTCTAAAAGAACAATTTTGTTTCTCCAGATCCTGCACATGTTGGTTGTTCTCCTCCACAGCATCATTCTGTAAGTGTTTTTTATTATCACCAATAGTTAATCCTCAGAAAGGTTGAAATTTTATATTAATCATATTTCTTTTATTTTACATATATAAAGTATAATTATCTTGGGGAAACTATAAACTGAGATACATTTCTCATTATAGGCTCCAGTTAGAAAGAAGCGTGTGCGAGTGGATGTTCATGATGACGATGAGGTTTGTTTTAATTTCTTAACCACATCCAAATTAATGGTTAATTGAGATGGTTCCAGCAATAAACTTGTTATCAATGTATTTAGAGAACATAATCAAACAATATTATTTTAGTATTTAATAAGATTTCAGTTATAAAACTTCCATAATTGAAATTTTATATAATTGTAGAGCACAATATGTAATTAATTATCTTATTTTGCTCTGCATTTCAGCTTTACATTACCACCTTTTATATATTAATTTATTGTAAACAAAGTAGGGTGCAAGATTGCTAGTCTAACCCCTTAGGGTTGTAAATCTTGTACCCTCCACCTTTTTCACTTTCCTTGTATTTATTTTAATTTCTAATTCTGATTATGTGGTAAATAAAAAACAGTTGAAAACAGTTGAAACCATTAAATTAAACAAATTTAAGGCAACGCTGAGTAGTACTAAAAGGATTAATAGACAGAGGCTCGGTATACTTGTTAGAATATGAAAAAAAAATTAAAGTTTATTGAAACAAACCATTAAAAAAATTCAAGAAACTTTTGAGAATACATGAGATTGCATTAGAAATAGAGCAAAAATGATAAAATTCATGGCTTTTTACCTAGGTGTGAGACAGGCATGAGCCAACAGTCCCATGCTCAATGCGAGGGACTTGGCAGCTATGTGGATAGGCGGGTAGCATACAATTGCTACCCGCCAAATTAAAGCCATATGTTAAAATATTTAGGGCAGGTATCCACAGTATTATAAGCATTTCTATTTTTAATGAAATAATTTGATATTGAATTCAGGTGGAGTGAGCCATGCAGTGAAGTTTGCCATCTGTCTGTACCTAATGATAATAAATTTCATAATCATAAGTTAGAATGAGGATTATTATAATGATAATGATAACAATAATTAAAAACTCTGCCCTTACTCTGTCATTTTTTCTACCCATTAATGACAACCCTCCCTCTCTCCCTCAGGTGTTACTTCATATTTACTCTACCTTTCTTTCTACCTAATAATGACAACTCTCCCTCTCTCCCTCAGGTGTTACTTAATATTATATTCTACCTTTCTTTCTACCCAATAATGACAACTGTCCCTCTCTCCCTCAGAAGTTACTTCACATTATACTTTTCCGTTCTTTCTATCCAGTAATGGCAACTCTCTCTCCCTCCCTTAGGTGCTGACTGGCTACAGGGTCCACATGTTTATGCACTATTTTCAAGCTATGGAATGACATCAAAACAAATAGGAGAATTATTTGTTGTCGGTTTTGGTTCATCCATGATATTTGGGACAGTCATTG
Organism: Palythoa grandiflora; assembly: GCA_026546935.2. Taxonomy (NCBI): domain Eukaryota; kingdom Metazoa; phylum Cnidaria; class Anthozoa; order Zoantharia; family Sphenopidae; genus Palythoa; species Palythoa grandiflora. The sequence continues at coordinate 5,127 of JAOCPT020537349.1, read as the reverse complement.
GCTCATTTGCTGACAAATTGTAAGCAAGAAATATTGTGCCTATCATATACATTAATTTTTTCAGCATATTTAGTTTGCTTAGATAGCTTTAGGGGGGCATGGTTGGCGCAGTGGTAAGATCTCTGCCTACAATCCTGAGGTCCCCAATTCGATTCCCTGCCTGGTCGAGGGTTGAATATTTGGGTGACCTTCTTTCCTGTTTATGTTCACTCAGGTTTCCATCCTTCCGAGGTCGGTAAAGTGAGTACCTGCATACATGGACCGCTTTGAAGCAGCTGCCAGGCGCCTCTATATATCAGTGCTTCCGGTCCAGTAGGAGTAAATGATCATTGTAAAGCGCCTTTGAGCTCTGGGAAAAGACGCTATATAAATGCATTACTTTTACTTTTACTTTACAATTACAATGTTTATTGTTCTCTGTAGAGTCGCAGTTAAGTTGTTATGGTAACCACGCACGTACGAATAGAAGCAGAAAAATCGAAACAAAGATGGCCACCCGAAGTTTTGCTGTTTCTCATGAGAACGTCGAGCAAAATATAAAGAAAAGAGTAGCAAATGAAAGCAAAAACACAACTACTTAAACGCGCATTCAAATTTCTTATAGCCTAGCTGAAGAATCGTGAACAATAAAGATGTTTATAACAATTTTTTTCTCGAGATAATTTTGTTAAGTCTATTACAACAAAATATCAAATGATTTTATTTGAAAAAAATAGATACTTGTGAGGTTTTCAAACAAAAAACAAAAACATATCACTCGTATCTATTGATTCCGAGTTGTACTACTGAGATTGTGCAATTTTCTGTACTAATTATGTTTAGTAGGTCTGTAAGTTGAAAGAATGAGCCATACCTGCATTGTATTGAAATGAGCCAGAAGGAGTGACAACCGACACCACAGCTAAGTCTGTGCTTGCTGTTTCCTGCACTTGAACCAAACTTACTGCCATGTTATTGCTTCCGTCAGTCTCAAAAATGTCATTCCTTGAGTCCGCTATCAAAATAAAATAGTACTGACTGCTAACGATGTCATAAGGGATGAAAACCTCTACTGATTCAGTAATTGTGTCGTTAACCGATAACTGTGGATTGAACTCCTTGGAAGTTAGCTTGAGATCAAAAGGATCAACGAGAACGTCTCGGCTGAGTAAGAGTGAAGCAAACCATTTGCCTTTCAGCTCGCCTTGGCCTATGTTTGTAATATTGCAGTGAAGGATAAAGGGTTGTCCCCCTCTTGTTGTTGGATTTGTACCTAAAACAGCTACCACAATGTCTGGTAAAGGTCCTTGAGACACTGTTACAGACGTAGTGGAACTGGTTGAGGACTCTGTCGGTCTGTTTTTGTTCCCGACGTCAGTAAATATGTAAAAGAATATTGGGGTATATATTCCGTAAGGAATAGTCAGGTTTTGTGTGACAGTGTAAGAATCGTTGCGTTGAAGTCCTCCAGAGTGCCGTGTTGAAGAAAGTCGAACGCCATTAGCCAGAACTTGGTCTTTTGTTTTTCCTGAGATGAAAAAATAATAAACAAAAAATATTCATGAATATGCTCTCATAGTTTTACTGAATGAATGCTACCTTAAAAATAAATCGTTACCTTAATTAGATACTTTAAAAAAATCTTAAGTTATCAATGTAAATGCCTAAAAATGACCATGCTCTCTATATGAGTTGCCTTAGTTCAGTTGGTAGTTAAAGCTTCACAGTTTTAATTCCTGTTAAGCAACAAAAATTTTTAATAGTACTTGTTGAGTTCACGTTTTTTAGTTCGTTAATAATTTACCTCCTTTAGATATACATATACATTGCACCCTATATTCACCCGAGATTATTTACTTTGTGTCAAAGTACTATTGATTTGATTCTCTCTAAGTTGCAATCATGTTTTGCATCTCTTTATAATGCATTTGTCAGTTTGTCATTTGGCAGACCGAAATTGAGGTACATTGACACTCTTAAACACAACCTTAGGAAATGTGGCATCGGTCTTGGTAGCAGGGAGAGTATTGCCTAGGCCCGCGCAACCTGGCGTACCGTGAGGGCATGGACGTCTATATGAAAACAGGCACACCAGTAAACTCATTTAGAAGCGTGCTAAGAGGGAGACAAACAGTACCACCCCAAAACCCCTTTATCAATACAGGATCAGCAACAGGGTCTGTGGCTCAAGAATAGGGCTTTAGAAGCAAGAATCCATCATATTAGCGCACATCAGAGTTCAAACAATCATTGGTCGAAACTGACGGTAGAGCTAGGTGAAGAAATATGATAAACACTGAAGAAATCGCGCTATTGAAAATTCAGTTGTAACTAATTACATAGTTTTAGGGATTAAAAAAGAAACTGATTAAACCAAGTTGTTCCTCAAAACTATGACTATTATATTTGTTATGAAAACACTTGATGAGAAGTTCAGAAACTGAGGCTTCAATACAACTTTGCCTTTTTTGAGGTCAAAATTTGTGAGTACGACGAATTTTTGTTTCTGATGGAAATCTTGTATTTACATAAGCTGTGAATGCTGATAAATTTCCGAGTAAATGGTTTTCGTATAATTTGAAGATGACATTCTGCACATTGAGTAATATTATAAAATAAGAGTTTCAACAAGTTTGAATGATAAATACATGGTTTTAGGCCTTACAAAGAAACTAATTAAATCAAGTTGTTCGTCATATGAACTAAAATGTTATAGGGTAAATACCTTTGACGTTGTATGCATAAACGGCATCGAACCAAAAACTCCGATCATCGTTGCTTAACCCTGTGTTTTTTACTTCATATTCAAAAGCAAATGATTGGCCGTAAACAATTGGATTTGGAATCCTTGATAAAATGTTCACAGTGAAAGCAGGCAGTGGAACAGGTTCAATCACCAAGGGAAGCTGACCATAGTCAACGTTATTCTTTTCTCCAAGAATTTCGGTAATGCTATTCTTAGCATCGGTTATCACAATAAGATAAAAAATTCCTTTGATATTCTTGGGTATTGTAAATGTTCCCGACTGCCTATATTGCTGGAAAGTCCAGAGCATTCCCTCAATTTGCTTCTCAGCAATAACATAAACGTCTGAACCAGAAGCCACGTTCTTTGAGGGCGATAAGACAAGCTTATCAATCCACTTGAGTGTGGATACCATACTGTTTTTCGTATTTCTCACCATCCATGAAGCGGTTAGCAGTCTGCGCGCATTATCGTATTGGTACGAAATTCCCATAATCTGTAGATCCGGTGAAGGAGGAAGCAATAAACGTACTTGAAAGGAGGCTATATTGTTGACAGAAGGATTCAGTTCAGGAACATTCCCGTATGTATCCACTTGTAGTATAAGGTAGAAGGTTCCACTCATCTCAGCTGGCAATCTTACTGTTGCTTCTTTGGTGTAGGAATCTTGCACCTGGAGATCTTCCTCGACAATTTTATCTACCAGTTTCACAGATTTACTTGAAATGTCATGAGTTGAAGATATAAATATTGCATCTTTCCACCGGTTATTCTTCACTTTTCCCGTCCCTTTGTTTGTAACGTTCCATGTCACTCTAATTTCAGTTCCGCTAAAAATTTCGTTAGGCTCATTGACTGTTTTCAAGCTCTCTATAACTAAATCTGGAATAATTAGAGGAACATAAAACTCTTCAGACACTGCTATGTTGTTTGTTGAATCAGTTTCTACAATACGATTATAGTAATCAGTTACTATGTGAGCGTATTTATTGCCGTGTACATTCCTGGGAATCTTAATGGCAGTAAGTGTCACGTTATAGGACAGCTTAGGTGTTAATTCCTTCCTGTTTATATAATCACCAATAAACACTGCCAAAGAGCTTTTGAACACTTTTCTTGGTGACAAGTAAACTCTGTCTGTCCATGGAGCACCTATTGTTCTTCCACGACCGCTGTTACCCACAGTGAAATTAACATCGATGTACGAAGATATTTGATCTTTTTTAACAGATGTGGTGACCGTTCCTAGGATGGAGAGATCCGGAAAAACCTGGCTAATAGTGATTGTCTTATATTTGATATTGTTATGGTTAAAAAGGTATTCAAACACCATATTGCGATAGTCTGTATGTACTGTGATGTTGTAAAGACCCGCTGCCATCCGTGGCGATATCAAATACTGCACAGAGGTGGAGTACGATGATCCTGGACTTAAGGAACCCGAATACCACTTCGTTGAGATAATTTGCCGGGATTTCGTTGACATTTCAACAAGGTACTGTGAAAATAAAAATAAAGAATAAGCTACTATATAACTTTCATGGTCATAAAACTATGTGAAGTTTTCCAGTCATAAATTCATTGAATTTAGTGTGGAAATGAAACCAAATTATAAAAACACTTAATTACAGAAGTTCAGAACTCAGACTTTAATACAACATTTATTTTGTTTTGAGATCAAATATGGTGAATAAAAAAGGTTTTTTTTAAATTTCTGATAGAAAATTATAAATGAATTAAAATAAAAAGACCACAAGTAGTAACATAAGGTCAGAGTGCGCATTAATTTCTGTCTAAGTGGCTTTCGTATAATTTTGAGGTGACATTAAATACGTTGAGTAATATTGTATTTAATGAGTTTAACAACAGTTTGTAGAGGGAGAATATTCACAGACATTCGTTTGGTTGTTGTTAACACTAGGAATCTTTGTTTGATACTTCTATCAGGGATTGGGAAGGAATTTTTGGTTGAGGAGACTAATAAACAATTACTGGACGAGGTTGACCAAAATATTGTGATTTGTCAGTGGCGAGCAGATTCAAATAAATAATTTGCGAGACAATGAAAAGTCACAATATTTTGCAATTACCAAATTCAATAATTGTTATCATTCGATCACTGAATTTTTGTGTATGGGAAGCGTTAACTTTTAAGAAAAAAATGCAAGCTGCCTCGTAAAATAAGTCAAGTTGGCTTTTTTCAGTTTTCGAATTCATTGAGAAAATAACGCGGCGCTGCCACTTTTAATCTTAAAAGCAGATTATCGGTTCAAACAATTTATTTTGTAACTTGGACGAATAAATTTCACCTTTTTTCAAAGCATACATCAATTTCAAAAATAAAATTAGGAACTAAAAACAAAAACTTAGAAAAACCATTTCAAAATCTTTGCCACTGGTCT
>JAOCPT020537259.1:0-11428 GCA_026546935.2 Palythoa grandiflora | reverse complement strand
TTCATGTATTAACATACAAATATATAAAATTTTAAAGTTTATATACAGATCAAGGAGATGCGTCCCATTTTCTAACTACGTAGGGGATGAAGCTGTTCTGAAAACGTTTAGTTCTACATTTGAATAACGGTATTTTTCTTGGTATTTCGTATATAAAGAGTAAACTTGATTGCTAATTGGTAGTAAAACGTCGTTGATCTTGTCTTCGGGTCGCCTTTATATGTTCTTGTAAAAGTGACGACACAGCTTATCTCGGCGCTCTAAAAGAGTGGGTAGATTTAAAAGTAGTGAGGCGCTCGTCTTTGGAGAATCCTGGAGGAATGATCTTAGTTTGGATATGTTCAAGAATGACGCCTTCAAAGTGTTTCGTTGGCAAAAAGTCAAATTTTGTTTTTGTAAGTGCAATAAAAAGCCAACATATATAGTATTCAAATTAATAATTAACTTTCCTTTGGTCTGATTGACACAGTAATTACACAACTTATAACCCGTGTAACTTATTCACTGCATGATTCTACGCTGGTACTTGCTACAACACGATATTGATGTCAACGAGAAAATTTGCATTTATTTATAATTATGTAGTTCGAATGTAGTCACGGCACTTTGTAACGCCTCATCAGTTTACACGGCAAAACCCGGATGAAATACAAAAAAAAAACAATATAATTTGGCTACAATTTCCAAGTATCCAAGCGTTTGAAATTTATTGTAAAAAAAATAATTGTTTCATTCGGACTTGTAATTTATAAGATTCTATTCATTATATACCTTATGTCCAAAACACGCTTATATTTATAAAATAACTGTTTGACAAAAATTGAAAACGATCTGGCGAGACTCATCGAAAATTATCCGGGTTCTAGCGTGTACATGTTTCATGATAAAGATGTGTAGGAAAAACCGTTAATATGTATAGCTGTTAACCCTTTAGACTTTATCACTATAAAATCCTATAAAATCGTAATCAGGCGTACTAAAATGATGTACAACGGGTACGTGTAACTTGCCCGGCTCTGATTTTTAAAAAATGTAACTGACTTCGATTCAAACTCCTCTCGGCTCTTCATCAGTAAAATGATCGATGTACGTGCAAAGCTGCATAGGCATGCTTGTTGTTAAAACAAAATTTACATTTTAAGTACTTTTTGCCCAAAAATTACTTTAAAAACGTGAGAGCTTTTAAAACAGATCACTTGAAAGTACTACTTTATATTTTATCCTACATATACTTTACTATACTGATACGAAATCCTTTGCTTTTAAAAATAGTAAAAATGAACCAGATGCCTGATCATGATACTGCATGGCTTTTTTTTTAAACAGTTTGACAATTTTAGCTTGAAATTTTTCTGAAGTGAGTTCTTACCCCGGGAAAGAGGGACAGGGTTGCTCATCGTATTTTTACTGGGTCAAAATCGGCAATTTGGTATTTTTTACGGCTTTTCAGAGAAAAATCAAGATTGTTTTGGAAAAACGAGTTTTGGGGGGAGCAAAATCAAAACGAGCAAGTTTGATTTCCTCGGTTTCCGACTTCCGCTGACTCATTCATGAAAATCTGTGCTGCCAGGCTTGGTATTTTTTAGGGTATTGTTTTTACATTTCCCGACGAACATCCCTATCTTTTTCACAACGAGTACCCCTCCCCCCGGGAGATTTTGTAGCTTGTTAACGACAGTCAGCTAAATTTACCCACAAATAAATTCTGATGAAAGTTTTTCTTCTATGTTATGTGCCGTTACAAGGCAAGTCTTTAGTGAGAATTGGTTATAATTGTTTTATCTTTTATCTTTTTAAAAAAATGGTCATCTTTTCTTCAGTTTTGGGAAATCTATTCCAGACCGTTTTATTTTTTTATATGACCATCGCACTGAAGCAGTAATGAATAAGTAATTAGTTCAAGCAACTGTAGTGCAGAATCCTGAACAGTGATTCGCGACCTCAACTGCCGATTCGAACTAACGACCTCTCGGCTCTGTGATTATCGGTGCCACGGTTCAACCCACAGACCTTCGAAGAGGTTCAATACCACTCATTTTAGTAGTGTTAGCGAAACCAACGAACTTCCGTTTTCGTATTCATTCTTGCTGACTCAGTGTACTTCCTTTTGACTTTTGACCGGGAGCTGAGAAAAAATGTTTTTATTACTAATTCGAAAATTTTATCTGATCCGAGTACTATTCATTTTCCTTTTTTTCATTTTAACATATTAAATTTCATTATTTATTTTATCAACTTTGATAGCAAAGTAATATAAATCGGACGACTTTCTTCATTGTAAAGTGATTCAGCCGCGCTGCTGTGTGTATTTGTCAACAAAATTACCTTATGTACACTGGCCTGAAGTTGCTGCATCTTTCATTTGGGGAAAGAAAATGAAATTTTCGGGCTTGAAGTGAGCTTACAGCGTAACTTACAGCCAGGCATTTAAAAGACGTTGAATGCACGCGCTCGGAAAGTGAGCTTTTATAGGAGAAAACGCAAGTTTAAAAAATTATTGTAAAACTTTACTTAGACAAAGAGAGGCTATTTGAGGGAACAAAAGTCGCAATAGACAATTTAAATCATTGTTATTATAGTTGCCATAATCCTTGGTGACACAAGTCCTGCACTATTCATTTGAAATGGATTTACCGGTCAATTTAATTTTTATTCTTATCGTTCATCGTTTTGAAGTCCGATGATCGGGGATAGCACAGACAGATTGAATGGTTTCGCTTGTAACTTAAAAAGATGCAGCACACTTCGCCATTAACTTTTCAACAATTTTAAAGCTGCAAGTTCTCGGGTTTTTTCACGGACTGATTAGGTCGTTTGTGTTTAGAGAAGTGCTAATGTGTGAAATAGACTGGTATATTTGTTTTGTCCGACTTTAAGGAAATTAAGTAAGAAATTTAGTTTGGTTAAATTTTAAAAAGCATTATTTTGATAAAACAATGTCGATGCTTAATTTTGGTTTTCAAAATAAAAATCTAACAATAAACGTGCTGTTTATTACCGGTTTACGAAAGACCTCTTCATTTTCAAATACCAAATATTTTACTGCGGTTAGAAAGTGGCGGCTTTTCTGGTAACGTTTAACCCTGGATTATAATATTGTCTCACAAAGCGGAAATTGTTTGAAAGCCTAGATTGACGGAGATTATTTAAATGTTTTAAACTTATAATGATTTTAGTATTTTGGTTTCTATTCAGTAATTCCATTTTTAGAAGTAGTAATAAAAACTGAAGAGGGAATCGTTCAGATGATCATATTTCACATGACAGTTTCTGTCGTTTTTGTTTCCTTAGCAGAACTTTTGTTTGTGTTTCAAGGGAACAAAAAACACAATCAATCGAATCAACATAAATTTATAAAATGAGACACATGAGTGACTTCAATACGGTATTTGAATTAATTCGAAACGTAGTTTTGTTTTGTTAGAAAGCGCTATTATGCACAGTTAAGTCACTACAGATGCTCGTCAGATGCTGATATAGGGCTGTGTGTATCTTACAGGGTTTCAATCAAATCACAGCATCAAGTTTCTCGCTTGAAGATTTCAATCCATTATTGGATGCAATTTACACCGTTTCGACCTAATACAAACAAAAACTGCTCGCTGTAATGTCACATTGTTTACACAAACCTTAATCGCTTTCCACACCTCCAGGAAAGAATAAAATTCTTTAATAGCGGTACATTTGCGCCAAAGGAAAGGCCTATTCAAACCAATTCGCTGATTGCAACTCGCTGTTTTCTCAATCGTTTATTCTCTCTCATGCTGGGCCAGTTCTCTACTTTGCTCTCCTCAGAGAAGAAAGAGTCAAAGCAAACCTCTGTCAATGGAATTCTTACCCGCAGTGTTTTTAATGCAAACTAAGAATTGTTTAAATTGTATCTCACAGCTGTAGACATTTCATGTGTTTACTTTGCTAAACAAAAGTAAGTCCAATGCCTCGGCTTATCTCTCAATGGTTGATTTAATATGCTTCACATGCACAGTGTCCATTTGTGACCCGCATGTTACTCGAGTGGAAAATAAACTGCTCTTATCTAATCATACAAATAAATCTTTTGTCACTCAAGAAAACGAGGCAAACGCTTCGAGAATTAAAATAAGTTCACGTGACGCCTTTCTGTCACAAACGGCAACATATAAATCTCGTATTGAGCAGAACTGTCGACAGATATGTGCCCTGCCGTCCGCCAACTCGCAACAGCAATATCGATCTCAGGACGTGACAAGTGCTCTGTTGTTGGCACCTAATTCGCAAAAATCAGGACTTAAGTTGGATTACGTTTTTTGCCATTGCTGTGAAGGAAGGACAAATGTCTGTATCAGCGAAAATAGAAGGGAGAAGTTATTCGCGTTCTGCTTTGTTTGCTTGCTGGTGTCCCGCAGAATATGCATTTGCTTTCAGTGAAAAACAAACGGTGAAATCACAGTACGACGTCAACAATAAATAGTCTTGTCGCTCGTGGCTTTACCAGAAGAAATATAATTCATTTGCATAGGAAAAATCGAGTTGATTATTTAAAACGAAGAAGTCAAGTCTGAGCGAGAGTCCTCGCTTTCCAATGCTGTAATCGTATATATTCGAATGCTGTTTCAATAACTGAGGCCCACATGGCGTCTGCCAGACGATTTTTCATCTCCAATTGCTTCTGGTTTTGTTCAAGACTGAGGACACGATGGCTATCCTTAATATTCTTTCTATTTCTTCTTTATATGATCTCATTTGTGATAGCCAGCCTTCGCAATATGAAATATTCGCTGATTCTTTTCTCTAAGTCGTCGAAGCTGCCGACTGATCCTTCTCTAAAGTTGCAAAGTCAATCGCTGATGAAAGTTAACTATAAACTCGCATGGATAAGCGCAGATACAGTCTCAAATCAGAATTTACAAAACAGCTTACAGATAGCGAAAGGAGAAACATTTGCCTCCGACCAAGTGTCCATCCTTGATTACCTTAATAACAATAAAATTGATGAACATAGGGGAAATAACGAAAACATCAAAATTAAAGACAATCGTGGGAAGCCTAGGAGAAAATTTGTGTTTGTATTTCGATATTATGAACAACTTGGAATGACAACAAACAATCTACTGGCTTTGACTTCATTTGGGAAGTACGAGAAACGTCAAGTTGTAGCGCCTTTTGTGAATAACTCTCGGATGTCTGGGTTATCCGTCGGTGTAAGCCACCACACAAGGAAACAAATCGCAGAAACTTTCGCACCTTTGAGCTTCTACTATGATATGAATCACTTCAACACACAGCTTAGAATTCGAGGATACAGCACATTTACAGATCTTCAAGATTTTTCCACGAGCTGTAACAGGCGAATAAACGTCCTTGTGCATTTTTTATACCGCGATTCTAACTCAATGCAACATATGACAAGCTGGTATGGTCTTCAAGGGCACGAAGCTAGGTTTGTGTATCGCCAAGCCCGAGCTAATTCAGGCTGGATACAATGTCCTTTTGTGAAAAAATCTAAATTGGCCCGGCAGCTGGGGTTTAAAGTAAACCGTTATATATGCGTTGACCCAGAAATCATAAGAACTATGGAGGACCTAGAGAAGAGGGTTTTAAAACAGTGTCCCTGTCTAGGAATAGTGTTATGGAAAGGAAACGGTACTAATCGGTCTCATTTCCCGTTACATCCATCAATTAAAAACCCAATTCATTTACCCGATTTAAAATTTAACCCTGGTTTGGTTGCAATTGCTGCGAAATTCGTCGAGCAGTACTTGGGAAAGGACTTTATTGCAGTGCATGTCCGTGCGGAAAGACACTACCTGTGGAAGGGCATTAACGTGACATTACGATGTATGAGGAAGCTTGTTAAGCGTGTACAGGAAGCCCAAACGAGGTATAAAGTACCCAAGGTATTTTTAGCGTCTGACTTGACAGATTATGGTTCTGATACATTAATTAACGAGGGAAGTGACAGTGACAGAGACCTTCTCTTAACTTATTTGCTTAAATCTTTGAATCGGCCTGTGCGTTTTTCTCCTGCTGGGATGTTTTACGACACTGGAGCTATTGCAATTGTAGAAATGCATATCGTTGCTTCTGGATCACGTCTCTTCACGCTAGGGTCAGGGAATTTTCAAAATTGGATCATAGACTTGTTCCAGCAGCGACACGATGCTCGTAGAACTCACAGAATGTGCGAGATGAAGTGAGCTTAACTCCTTCCTTTGTTTTCAAACGACTATAGCTATCGTTAAAACAACAGTTTATTGCTAGTACAATAATTCATTGCAAAATGCCATTGACCCTCTTAAACCCAAGTAGAGCTATCTCATAAACCCCTTTTCTAGAAACGACCTCGCGGCCTCTGTTCGAGTGTCACCACATGTTTTATGTTGTTTTGCGTTAAGAGGTTTAGTCTCAAAATGATCCAAAAATCAACTTTATTTAAAAACTTAAAACTGAAAGCGGTCTGTTAACGCTTGTTTTTCAGCTTTTATTTTCAGCTTTTGCTTGTGCGCACTCAGTTGACGAAAACCGTACGGACCTTGGAAACAGACGTCATAAATAACTGCCACTTCGAATTCGTTACCTTGCAACGAACACTTCAATGCAAAACGGCTGTTTTGGGCTATTTTAAAGTTTGTACAAAGTTCTTACTCTAAAAATAATTACTCCGGAATATTTTCTTGGTCCCAACAGAAGATTTTTAACTCTGTTTACATCAAAAGGGCAGGTTTCATGTAATATCCTTGTTTATGGTGAGATGAGAGACGAGACAAAAAAACCATTTTAATATCTCACCAGCTACCATCGATGTTATCAGATTCACAGGGGTCAAGAGTGTCTGTTCGGATATAAGTAAAAGAAAAAAGGATTTTAAGTTAATAAATTTATAACTTTTTTGCTTTCTTTATAACGAAGTTAGTGATAAAAGCAAGATGATATCCATTATTATCCATGTGGGTGTCGCCAACAACTGCTCAGTTAAATGCCTCACAAACTGAGATACAAAAACTTATATTTTTCAAAATTGCCTTGCTCAGAAACGTTCTGGCTTTCACTCGTCTGATGTGTAATCAGGGAGATTGCCAGCTACATATCACTGATAGCGCACTGTATAATAAAGTGTCCTGTCTGTTAACAACGATTAAAAAAACTTATTTATTTGTCTTATTTAAGATTCGATTAAGTTTCTTGTAGGAGATATAGAGCATTGTATTACATTGCCATTGCAGTTGCTGTGTCAGTGCGACGCACTGCTGTATTCATTAAGTTCTTAAAATAAAATTGTCTTAATGTCGTATATATGGTGTGTGTATTTGGTGCAATAACGGTTTAGAGTATATTATAATTTATCAATAATTTTAGGTTCTGTTAATATTTTTTACTTTATAAAAAGTGAAATGAATTTTATAAGTACAGCCTATGAATTTTTAAAAGTACTTTTGTAAGGCCGGCGGAAGACACAAAATATCTGGAATTTATTTAAAGTTCTGTTTTGAAAGCAAGTAAATTTATTTTAGAGTAAGACAGATATTTCATACCAAGTTATTTGAAATTTTTTTCGAGAGTCTAAAAGCTATCATCAAGTTTAGTTTATTGTGACGGGATCAATTTGTGATACGAGAAAGTACCAGACAAAGCGGCTGAGTTTAATTCACGTGTTGTCAGTAAGAGTAGCCGTTTCTGCCTTCTGGTGCGAAACTAAACCTTTTCTATAATAAATCCTGTCTTTGAGTTTGAAATGTGTGAAGAACTTGCTAAGTGATAGGCACTCGAAATAAGTGATTTTTTTTATTGCTATATATATCAAATATGAGTATTACCTAGGCGCTAGGAACGTCTAACGTGGGAACTGCATGCTAACACGACATCATGGAAACGAAATTGCGCGGTCCCAGAATACAAAACCATAAAGCATCATTAATCTTAGGCAATCGCAAGGTTTACTTGAGATTGACTTAAGCAGTAGGTTCCATACATAATTGTCTTTTGCAAATGCCGAAAGATTTTCTTTCACTCAATTTGCAATTTGTGTGGGTTAGAGTTGGTCATAGTTGTCGGGTCTGTGTACATAGGACAATAATTGTGACTTGAGCTTTGAAGCCTTTATTGTTAAGTTTGTATGCCTTGAGTTCATTAAACTTCAACTTAAAGATTTTCTGGAATTAACCTGTTGTTTGAAGTCTTTATTTCTCAAAGCCCTTTTAAATTATATACACTTTATATTGTTCAGTCAACTGTGTCGTCAAACGTGTTTTCGCAAAAAATCCGTGAATTTTGTATTTTGTTCTCTTGATATGGCTTCAGTTTAAGTCAAATATTCTATAAGTGACTCTTTTTAACTGATATAAATGACAACTCTTCTAGTGACCAATTAACCCGGTTCAACTAACCTTAAAAAGGCGCTGTGTCTTATATAATTATTGTAATATGGAAGTAGGAAAGCATAAATGAAGCAAGGGAAAGATGAAGCTTATATTCTTTTGAAATTGATTGTTTATAAATATGATTTTTTGGATCGATTTTCTGTTCTAAAGATTAGCAATTTCAGGGGAACGAATTGCCATATTTTGAAGAAATATAAGAATAAAATAGAGACTACAAATAGGAAGTAAGTCTAAGAAAGTAAACACGCCGTAAACACGTTAAACCATATTAATTAAATATGTACGTACATGCATTGCTGACAAAAGGAGAATCGAGTATCTTTGAAGAGAGCTGATTAGAAATGAGAACTGAAATGTTTAATAGAATACTCGTTCCACAAGAAAAAAAACAGAAATAACAACGCCCAGTGCATTTTTTTACTAAGTATAAATTGAGGAACTTAATGCCTTATATCCCGACTCGTATATTATATATTTGTTATAGATTCAGATTGCTGGCATTATCTGGACCGTTTTAATTGGCATGGGCAAGAATGAATAATTTCTGTATTACAAGTAGAAGGCATTGCGTGCTGCAGATAAAAAAGAAGCTGGACATATTTTGTGTATGTTAGTGTTTTTCAAAACATTGACTGCGCGTGGCAGGTTTATATACCCTGGGAATTTGTTTCCTACTGATTGTCCGAGGGATTGAATTGTTCAGTTTTCACTGCCTCTTACTGTGTTTGATTGACGGTAGAATAAAACCACGTTTTTACTAAAACAATACAATAAAACGTCGAGGGAGTACCACACGAAATCAAGAAAGCATGCAAAGAAAAGCGTGCCGAATGAAAAAAAAATCGGGAGTCAGTGGTTTCTTCGACTGCACCTTTTTAAGATGCAAAATATTTTTTTTTGAAAATCCGACAGAGGCAGAAAGACGCTCTCAATCTGCCAATCTATTTTTAAACTGAACAATATTCCCTCTTTTGACCATGATCATGAGATTCTTCTGTTCTTTACGAAATATTAAAAAGCTGTAAGATACCTCCATAAAATCTTTTTTTTATGATTAAAATTACTAAATAGCTGAAATATTGAAAATTACAAAGTGTCTCATAGAATATATTTTAAGAATTAATTTTTGAACGTTTTAGAAGACGGAGTGTAAAAGCTTTTAAAGTATTGATGTTTATATCAACGCAGAGTGAGAAATATTCAACTCGAAGCGCAAAATCACCCCGTCACTTTCGCAAGTACTTTTGAGGCAAGTTAATTTAGAGTTTGGTTTATTTTTGAAACAGATCCTAAACTCACTGGTTCAATTGTCCGTTTGAACATATAATTGAAGAACTTTTGCTGAAAATAATACAATCTCTACAATAGCTACAAAAAAACATTTTTCTAGTGTGCAAGTAGCTTGCTTGTATATGTATGACAACACGGACCTTTTGATAAAATAATAATAGCTTTGTTGTCTTCCTCTATGAATCGTCTGCCGTTATTTTGTTTATTAGGACTGAGATAATAGTTGAATGATTGTGATTTACACGAGCAGAGCTTTCAGTTGGTCCGGCACTAGTATTGGAACAATCTCCTGCCGTAAATTACAATGTTCATCTTTTTAATTCCAAATCTTGTCAGTAACATGTACAGCCAGCTGCTGCTTTTGCTTATAATTGCTAAACATGAATCTTCAAGAATATTTCCTGTTTTGCTTTTAGTTAGAAAACAACAGCTAAAAGTGCTTCTTTTCTGCGAATCTCTACTGCTTTCTATTTAGTGCTGCTGCTAGTACTGTTCAAACTGACATCACTGCTGTCCTGCTGTTGCTGTTGAAGCAGGACTGCTGTGAAACTACGTGAAGCATTTTAAAATTTTTATGCAGAAGCAGTATTTACATATTATCTTGTGAGATAAACTCGACCCTCTGGGGATCCGTGGTCATGTAATTAACACTCAAAGCATTAAACGGAAGTGAGCGCAGTTCAGTGGTACTCGCTGTACATAGGCCTTCCCAATTATGCTAGTTTCTCTTTTTTCGGCATTTTTTGGGAAAATCAAAACAATTATTTTTTGAGTTTTTTTTTCTTGAAAAAGAATTGCTAGCATTTTCTGTCATGATTCATGACTGTGATCCACATTTCAGCCATCAAAAGGATAAATTATCCTTAAGTCTGCATTTGTGATTACTTAACTTGATTATTTTCTGTCTGTTCAGTTACATGTTGTGTCAGTTTGTGTTGTGTATGTAGACCAACGGAAAAAAAGGTCTGTGTCTAGGTGGTCAGCGGTTAACTCTTGTTTTGCTTATCCAAGGTGGCGTTGGCCACGAACTTGCAAGATGGACCAGTTCCATTATCTATAGTAATAGATTGATCACTAGAGTTTACCTCCGGTAAATACAAGCGACGAGGTAATGGCGACACTGAAAGTGCCGTTACACGAGCGAGTACGATAAATTCCTCGTGAGAACATCATCATTAGATAAGGTATTTTTGGAATTCAAGTAGAATTTTTAAGGAAATCATGCATTATTTTGATATTTTTTTAAATGTGAGAATTTCTAGTAACATTAAATGCCAGTTTTACTAGCATAATCCAGAAAGGCCTAGCGGTATAATGTGTTTAGAACATGTATGTATATTGTTGGTAACAACTAGTTCGAGTTATATACCTTTTACAATAAATATATAAAATCTAAACCTAAGTTACAATAAATGTATAAAATAGAAACATATATCAATGTATGTTGGTCAGTAGTATGAAATAAAGAATAAGTAGCTGTCAGAAAAAATTGGTATATGCCCCGAGCGGGAATCGAGACCACGTCTTCCTGTATTGTATTCTAGTCAGGACTTGAATACAGGGAGACGTGGGTTCGACTCCCGCTCGGGGCATTTACTAATTTTTCTGACAACTATTTGTTCTATATAAAATAGACAAAAAATAGAGGGTTGAAAGTGAATGTATGTCTTTATTTTTTTCTCAGCGGGCACGGTAACAAGTCGCGCGTTCTGATTGGCTCTCAGTCATTCATGAGCGGGCACATATTTTCCTATCTTTGACCACGGTCACATATTTTCCTA
>JAOCPT020537201.1:0-11429 GCA_026546935.2 Palythoa grandiflora | reverse complement strand
TTCTTAGGAAAATAAAAAGTAAAACGCAAAAACGCGTTTCATTTTTTAATCCATCTGTTGTAAAAGTCTTTTGATTTTATACGAAATGTGATACCAAGGATAAAACGACTTTAACAAAACATGTATACATTTTCGAAAAATTTTCTTCTATCGATAAAATCGATGAAATCGATAAAAAATCGATTGATTTTGGGAAGAACTGAAGATGTGAGTATCGATTTTTATCGATTGATCGATACAATCGATATCAATCAACATGATTTTATCCATTGATAACGATTTATTGATTGGTTTTCCGATATCTGATTTTATCGATTGGACACACCGGGCTTTTTTCAAACTTAATGGAGACAATTTAAAATTAAAAGATATCTTTTTGTTGATTTTTTTCGTTCCCTTATAATGTTATTTTAGTTTTCTGGCAATCGGATCTCGGCTTACCGTGAGTCCATTGGGAAAACCGATTGCGCCAACCGCCTTTGGAAGCTGATGAGTAATGCCCATTGCCTGTAAGAGTTTTTGAAAACTAACAGGTGATACACTGCCGTAGAAGTAATGATCTCCCTGATCGTCGGATAAGCCAAGATGCGCATGCCCAGTGATACAACTCTGATGAGAGATGGGAGGAATCACAATCAGTTACAAAACACAAACATATTTATTTTTGTTGTCAATTCCACGAACTCAATTATTATAGAAGGGACCAAAATCCCACCACTGAGGTAATTAAAATACCGTAAATTCCAGAATATATCCGCGCTGGGTTTATATTCGTTCTTGGGCATTTTTGGGTAGCTTATATTTAGAGAGACTTACATTCTTGGAACTTATATTCCTAGGAGTTGCATTCCGGGAGCCTAAATTCAAGGCACTTTTACAATACAATATATACAATAAACTTTATTTAAGGAAGGTGACACGGTTAACCCAGAGAGTTATCTAACACGTTTCCCTCACACTACTGAAACAATTACAAAAAAATATAATAATAACTAAGAAAATTACATTACATGTTGCATAATGTAATTCAAAAATTGACCGATACTAATAAAAATGTAATGAGAAAAAATAAAAATGCTAAGAGAAAGAATAAAATACTAAGTAGTACATTGACAACGAATTTTATAGCGACATTCTAAACAGAAAAGTTCTTCTAAGTGTGAGACACTAGAAGAAAACTGAAGAAACAGTTGAAGAATTTTAGACTTAAAATTAGATAGGTTAGATGTAAAAGAGGAAGAGAGATCAGGGTGACAAAGTAAGTGTTTAAGATCAGAATCAAGACAGTTAAAAAGAGAAGCGGCACTGAAAGCGAATGTACGTTTACCAGAGTTAGTACGAGGTTTTATCACATAAAGATCAGTGTTAGAGGCTCTGGTAGAAACGCTAGAGGAGCGAAGAGAAGACAGAAAGTTGAATTTGGTTTTAAGGCACAGTGGGGAATTAGGTTTATTAACAATATTAACCTCTCTGATTTCAATTTAGTTAAGAAGTTCATTATCATACAAACAGTTACAATTATTACAATCGACTCATGCATTATTGTGCCTAAGAAAGGGGTACTGTACACTTCACTCGTCTAAAATGACATCATATCATCACAAAAAATCTATTTATTTTGTTCATCCATAATGTAATAATTTCATTTATTTATCTTACCTTTGTCTTCGCACATCCTTGTGTATTGACTTTTTCCTGACGGATCAAAAACTTTTGGAATCTCTGTTCAAAGGATGTTAATAATTGTTTAATAGGTATTCTTAAACACACAAAAGTTAAAACGGCTGTCCACAGCCACTAACACGCTCGCAACTTTTTTAGAATGGTAAAGGGGTGGGTAGGAGAGGGGGATCTCAGACAACATAGTGGTGGGGGGGGAACCCCGGACAAATGTCCATCTTAGGGGGGTCCGGGGGTGTGCTCCCCCAGAAAAATATCGAAATGTAGGTCCTCAGAAAGGGCATTTCCAGTGTTTTAAGGGATAATCGTGGGTGTTTAGTACCTTTAAAACAACCTCATTTTTTGCTATTTTTGAAGCACAGACTATACTTTGGGTATTACATGCCGCCCTGCCCTAATTATTGGCCTACATTTATCTAATTTATTGTTAAATCTTTTTCTTTACATGTCCTTTTTTCACAAGAAAACGTACGGTCAAAATATTTGCGTTTATTTCATTTTAGAGGGTTCGACCGAACCACCTGAACCAGCCCTGGGTCCACCCCAGACATCAGAGTTTCTGTCTTATGATTAAGAAGCTGTTCAAAATGTGTCATAATATATGTATTGCATAATTATATGAGCTTGCAATTTCCTGCAATCTGATTGGTTCACGCTCGGTCTGTCAAAATACGTATTCAGTCCACGGGCCGTATATGCGTGTATTCGGACCTGTTTCCCAGATGATGATTTTCAGAAAATTTTCAAAACTAGCACAATTATTTAAAACACGATTTTAAAGCACTTTCGAAATTTTCCGAAGATTTTTAGAAAATCTTCAAAAATCCAAAAATGCATAAGAAACATTTCCGAAGCTTTCCGATGATTTCCGAAAACTGTCGGATAGTTCCTAGCAGTCCAAGAGATTTGAGGGCAAATGCTTGGTAAGCAATATGTGAAAATCAACCAATCACAAAGTATTTTGGTAGCTCAGTGATATAGCACCAGCCATGAAATTGGTGAGTACCTAGTTTGATTCCCTCTCATGCAGGGCATCTGATTATTTTTTCAGCATTTCTTTTGATAACTTGCGTTAATCAAAATCACTGTTACATGCACAATACTGGCTCAGTCTTTAAATCATGGGCAAAAACAAGCTAGATTTAAAGAAAATATTTAAAACTATCAGAGGAGTACTTGAAGCTGAGTAATCGGCGAGTAAGAGTAATCCATTGATTCCAATCAGTATTGTAACGAACAACTGTCCAAGCAAATAAACCATCCATTTCAATCCATCTAAGATAATGAACAATATGATGGGAACACAATATAATGTACGAATTACTTTGTCTTCAACAACATTCAACACGGGTTGATCGAGCTGGATTGAAACAGGGTAATAAAGAGGGTCCCAGAGAACGAGTCACGATCTTAATCTTATTTTGAATGCTGTAACAGATAACGATAAGAGATTTTTGGTACAATTACGAATCACCAACTTAGTTTTAAGGCAATAACGAATCACGGGCTTATTTGTGACACAATAACGGATTACAAGTGCACCCAATAACGGATCACAGACTTCTTTTTGACACACTAACGGATCACGAAATAACCCTTTATCACCCTGTTCAAAGTAGCTGAAAATTGAACAGTGTTTAAACTCTGGACTGTAATTTTGTCTTCCGCTTCTCTAGCTTCAAAAATTACCCCTATATCTGAAGTTTTTTGACAGTATCTGAAAGATAATTAGCATTGAATTATAAATAGGAACATCTATTTTAACCTTGAAGTAGAAATGATGGCAAAACAAAACGTTTATACATGTGCCTGCAATCATACATTTTTCAAAAATAAACTTGTCAATCAATTTTCAACTCTACCTCCTTATTAGAAACCATCGTGTTACTGTCTCTTGCGCATATCTTTTCTTTTCCTTAATAAATAAAGGATGATTCGGAGAGTGCTGATAAACGGTGGGCGATTTTATTACCATCTATCGGTAGTTCAACATATTTTTGTGTTTTAAAGGATTTGGCATTTCCGGAAGCGCCAAACAAAAAAAAAACTTTGCTCAACTGGCTACTTTTTGTTTTGGGGAGATTTCAAGCATACTCGTTTAAAAGTTGCGGAAAGGTATCGTTTAATTTTCATTCAGCCTTCCAGAAACCAGGGCAAACAAACTCTGCTTTTGTACGGGACTTAAAGAAGTTGGCAGGAACATGCAAATTTGCGGGATTAACAGTTGAAGGTAGTTTACAGGATGCTTCATTTATGGTTTACGTTCGGAGCAATTAAAGCGTAAATTGTTGTCAGCCAATTTTACCAGGGTGATAAAGGGTTATTTCGTGATTCGTTATTAGGTCAAAAATTAGTCCGTGATGCGTTATTGGGTCATAATAAGCCTGTTATTCTTTTTTGAAACTAAGTCTGACCCCTTTATCACCCTGTTTTACTCTTCAAGAAGCCGTCGATACAGCATTGCTCAAAGAAACAAAATGACGTCCGAGAATTAGAAAAGGTCATACAGAAGGTTCAACGAGGGGAGTAAATAAAGTTAAAGACGATCATCATGTCAAACAAGAATCACGGGCGCGTGGTCAAAATAAGGGTCATGAACAAGGCCAGGGCGCAAATAAGCATCGTTTTCTTTGCGGCCTAAGAAACCCACACACAAGAAAAATGCAATTAAGAAATGCAGAATGTTTTTGATGTCTCAAAGCCAGTCATCTTCGATCCGAGTATCACTAAAGTAAGCGCCAGTACCCCCAGCACAAAAAGAAAGGCAACATTTTCGACATGCAGCTCGGGTGTCAGAGGAGACAATGCCAGGTCAGGCTGAAGACACATTTTTTGGATCAGTGTGGACAGAAAATAAACAAAAGGACCTGCCACAGCAAGATACCTCAGCACCTATTTCTTTATCAGCAGTCAGTCGAGATTAAGAATGTCGAACTTCAGATGGAAGTAGACACGGGAGCAGTAGCGTCTATCGTGGGTTTTGCTGATAATGAACGCTATTTCAAACACCTCAGTTTTGCAGTGAGGAATTCACCTATTTTGTAAAAGTCAAACAGGGTCAAGCATATTCGTGTGGCACCATATCATGAGGTGAGCAATGAATAAGCAGAATGCATAGTCCAGTCATTCAGAAATTTCATGAAGACATCTAACGGTAGTAAAATGATTGTACAACAACGTATGGCAAAAATCTTGCTGAACCTATCGTTTGACCACACACACGAGAACGGGTAAAACACTAGCAAGTCTGTTCCTTGTCTGTGAACTTCGGACAAGCTTGACTCTTCTTCACCCGCGAGTGGAGGATAAAGTGATCAATGGATTCACAGGCTATAAGGCAAAAGGTAACTGTTGATATGAATGCCAAGTTTCCAGAATTCTATCCATGAGAAAGGATCATTGCGCAAGATCTACGAGCCACTGATTAGTAAATGGTGGCAAGGTTTGGTGGCAGAATTAACTGAGTGGATCGTACGCGGCGGTGATAGCAGGGCTGGAAATTAACATCTGCCCGCTCGCCAATGCCGTGTAGTTTTTGCCTCGGGCGAGTAGAAATCACGAAAAGGTCTCCAGATTAGCGAGTAAGAATTAAGAACTTATATTAGCAGAACATACTGGTCGGTGTTTGAGCTAAAAATGGTACTGCATAAAACCACCAAGTTATTAGTTGATCATAACTCTGTCTGTTAGTATACACAATGTTTAACTTCAGGTCATTTGTACTGAATAGAAACCTGTAAAATACTATCTTTCTAATCTCGATTAAAAAAGAACGTAAACAATTTTTGACAGAGACTTTTATTACAGCCTTACTTTTAGTTTTATTTTATTTTGTTGTAGTAAAATCTCAGTCGGGTTAACGAGTGATTTCCAGATGCTACTCGCCCTACTGGTATGCTGTTAAAAACGTTAGTTCCCAGCCCTGTGATAGACGACAGGCGTGTGTGGAAATGCCATGTAGACAATCTGTGACCGAGACAGCATGTTCAGAGCAATCACTGAAACTTATGACCAAAGGGAGACCTAGATCATGCGAGATTAGGGAGATCATCCAAACACCGATACAGATGTCAATATTCCTGCACTGATAACACCTAATATCAGCGCGGGGTCAGAATCCAACACAGAACCTTGATTCGAGGAAAACCTTTTGTCTAGGAAGGAGCCAAGAGTCTCAACACCGCCCTCGGTAGGGCAGCAGGCCTAGATTCGTAGGTTGGGCAGAGTGCATAAGGCACCGGGCAGGTTTATTGAGACACAGTGAACTGCGGTATGTACAGGGTTGCCCAGCACTATTTTATGGATGTGAAATTCAAGGACTTTTCCAGGACTTTCAAGGGCCTGGAATTTTTTCCCCAATTCCAGGACTTTCCAGGGTCTTGAAGGACCGTGGATAATCTGGTGGTAACCAAACTGACATTTGGTTTGTACTGCAATGGGGATACCATGATCTCATTATTGATTAAGTTAATATTTTTGTTGTTCATTAGTGACAGAGTAATCTGCGTTGAAAAGATCCTTTGCATGACTGAGCCTTTTTTTTCCTCAAAGAAGTTTTTGCTTTGGGAAAATTCATTAACTTGTAGTTTTTCCTCAGACTGAGAGAGATGTTATGTTATGTATGTGCTTTGACTGGGCACTAGTTTCGTTTTGGTTAGGTCGGCGGGTTGCTTTTGTTCTGTCATCTTGACAATGTAGTTTGTTTGCATACTCTTGATTTGCTGGAGACCCGAATAAAGGAGGTCAAATACGTTATCAACTGTTAGCATGTGCTGAATTTGAAAAGCAAGTTGCACTAGTTCACCTAAGATGACATGTGAAAACAAATTAACCTGCTCCAATCTTATTGTGAAACTGCTTACTCGCTCAAGCTTTCAATTATGATATGTCCAATAATTACCTGGAAAACCCTCTTCCAGATCTGTGTCGTAATCAGCATCTGCCCCTGTGTCCATAAGGTCCATGAATGTTGGCGCAGACTGTTGCTCTTCATCTGTCTGTCTTTCCTCATCGGACAGTTCATTCAGTGTCACCATGGTAGACACTGAACCTGGGACAAGTGCCTCTGATTTGAATCTGGAAACTCTTCTACTGCTGCCAGCAGAAGTTGTTGGCAGGCCGAATGCATCAGAATTCTCCTTTGTTACATCTGTCCATGAAAAAGAAAAAAAAAAGCTTAATAAATAGGTCACGCTGTTTATTTGCTGATCGGCACTGACCTAGAGTTATATATAAATTACAGAGCTTGCTATTTGAAAATCCTTAGCGAGTGAAAAAATGCTTACCTAGAAACTATTTGAGGTGAGTTGCTTTTTCGAAAGTAATTCTTAAGATCAACGAACTCATTTAGTCCCGTTTTGTTTATGTCTGTGTTTTGTGTTGTAGTTGTTGTGTTGTTCTTTTTTCCTTAGTATTACCTGACCTAAAATTGAAAATTTAACATATATGCTAATTACACTTGTCTTTTATCAGTTTACCTGCAACAATTAGCTTGTGTCTTAATTAAGGTTTATTTTCTAATGTAATTACAGTATAAAGCATTTAAAGACACTGAATAAAGATTGTATTGTATTGAGTAATTTTTCTCATTGAGTAAGCAGTTAAAAACACTTGAAATGACACTTACAGCACAAAATTTGTCTGAACTTTTATACTCTTTTCTCACACTCTTTATACAAATTACACATACGGTACTTGTATTCACAAATATAAAAACACATAGTAAATAAGGAACAGCAACCAACAACAAAGGTCAAACACCCGGGAGGGGTACTCCCTCATATGGGCTATATAGGTATGAGCGACCCCAAAGGGTATGGTTTTTCAGCCATTTTGGTTGTATATAGGGTATCCATGTTAGCCATTTGTGGTTTTTCAGCCATTTTGGTCGTAAATAGGGTATCCATTTTAGCCATTTGTGGTTTTTCAGCCGTTTTGGTCATAAATAGGGTATCCATTTTAACCATTTGTGGTTTTTCAGGCATTTTGGTCATAGATAGGGTATCCATTTTAGCCATTTGTGGTTTTTCAGCCGTTTTGGCAATAAATATGGTATCCATTTTAGCCATTTGTGGTTTTTCAGCCATTTTGGTCATAGATAGGGTATCCATTTTAGCCATTTGTGGTTTTTCAGCCGTTTTGGCAATAAATAGGGTATCCATTTTAGCCATTTGTGGTTTTTCAGCCATTTTGGTCATAAATAGGGTATCCATTTTAGCCATTTGCCTCAATTTTGGCAATAAATAGGGTATCAATTTCTGCAATCTAGCCTTAAGTTCGTTTTTTCGGAAAAAGCTACTTTTTCTTCTTTCAGTCATGTCATAAAGGGAAAATCAAATATTTTGGTCATAAATGGTCTAAGGGTTTGGGAAAGTGCCCTTTGTGTACTTAGACCCTTAAGAGAGAAGAAAAACACTCAGATTTTATGGTGCATCGCAGCCAGCAACTCCTCTGTTGGATCCAGCACCAACGACATCATCAGGAGGAACCACACCGGCCAGTTTCGGCCCCTTCTCCTCAACTGCATTCCAGTAATACGAGTTGTGCTTTAATTTGGTCAGGGAAACAAAACTTTCTATTAAGTATTCCCTGATAGAGAGGTCACTATTTCCCTAAATGTTGAGATAAACATCTGCTAGAAGAAGTGGCAAAACCCAAATATTAAATTCATGACCGAAAATTTGACAGTTGCAGTTGTTATGTGGTCAGGGAAATTGCTAAGTCAGAAAAAAGTCAGGGAATGTTGTCTTCAGATGTGTGTACAATCATGAACAAGAGAAACAAGAGCATTTGTTTATGTTTTCACCAAAAGTTTGAAAATAATTACAGTAAGTACTGTAACCTTTGTTAATAGGTAACCGTGTTCGTGTAATGCTTGTAAACGATTGAAAAAATGATAATGGAAAAATTCATGCATTTATTATTAGTCTCATCTGATCTTTGATTTGTAGCTGAAGATGTCAGAGAATTACATTTTGGTGGATTTTTGAAAAAAATGAATGCATCCAATGCCAAGATTGAAGAAAATATGGTAAGACAGCTTTCATTGCTCTTGCCAGACCAATAAGAATTCTGACCTTTACACATAAGGTCCGTCACATATCACACTTTATCAAAATTGTATCACTTTGTTTCATGTGTGTAACCATCATCACGTGTGGTCACACTAGACCAAGGTCCACGTGTGTAACCATCATCACGTGTGGTCACACTACACCAAGGTCCACGTATGTAACCATCATCACGTGCGGTCACACTAGACCAAGGTCCACGTGTGTAACCATCATCACGTGTGGTCACACTAGACCAAGGTCCACGTGTGTAACCATCATCACGTATGGTCACAGTAGGCTTAGCTTTGTGTGCAACTGTCATCGAACAAGTGCATGTCAGAAAATCATCGTAAACAAAGAAGACTATTAAATAACCCAACAAGTAGGTGGCAAACTTAAATTCTGGTTTAAAAGACAGACAATTTTTTAATTGTATAAATTTGTTAGAGAAGTTATTTGAAAAACTTGGGTTTTGTGTTCCATTTGATTTGAAAGAACTCAGCTATTGGCCACATGCTTTCGTTTGTTTTCCCAATGAAACACGTAATTATAGTGTTTTGTTTTACACTTTTACAATAACAACAACAACAACAACAACAACAAGAATTTATTACCTTTTGATACATACAGTAATATATTTTTTACAATAAAAATAAATTAAAACTAAATTAAGGCAATAGTTACTCAAAAATAGCAGAGCTAATCTAGCTGAGTAACATTCATATTTAGCCATAATTTATCATAGAAAGGAACAAGGGCATAAATATATTACTTTGGTCATTCCGAGAAGTCGTAAGAACTCATTAAGACTGACTCATAATGACTCATTAGTCTGACTTGGGCCCAAAACCAATGCTAAAGAATATAAACTTCATTGTTACAGATAACTGCGTCGTGGTTGGCGCAGTGGTAAGATCTCTGCCTTCTAACCAAAAATCCCAGGTTCGACCCCCGGCTCAGCCGAGTGTTGAATATTTGTGTGACCTTTTTTCCGCCAAAATTGACTCAGCTTTCCATCCTCCCGAGGTCGGTAAAATGGATACCAACTTCTGCTGGAGGCTAAACCTGCGATGGAGTAGTGTCCGGTCCAGGGGAAGTCAATGACTTTTATCCGCTTAACACTACAGAAACCGGAGATAAGCACTGGCTCCAATGGGCCACTTTGGCTCGTTAAAGGATTTTACTTTTAACTTAGTTACAGTATACGAAAAATTACTCATAGGGATCTAACTCTTTGAATGCCTGTCATTGTAGCTATGGAGACATGGTTCCCTCTACTGCTTTGGGTCAAATTTTAGGCGGATTTTGTTGTATAGTTGGCGTGATCCTTATCGCCCTTCCTATACCCGTTATACAAGAGAAAGATATCTTCAAGAAGAACATGCTGAGTGTTTATAACGTGGACGATATGACGGCGAAAATTGAGCAAATGAAAGGCGGAGAGTCAGATAATGACGACAAATGATGATTTTTGGATGATCACTGATCCGAAAACCGTTGAACTGCACGGCGATAATCTATTGGAGGACCTGACTTAGGTCACACTGTTCCCTTCCGTCCAAAGCATTCTCACCGAGTCTTCTTCATCCACGGCCGGTGGAAGAAATGAGAATTGCAACCAGGATTTCCCGGTGTCAGGTTGGTATATGGGACATGCATTACCCAGGCCTCTCGCTATCGACTCCCCGGCTCCGAGCACGTGAACTAAGATTGTCGACCTCAATCTGGCTCCGAAGTTTTTCTCCACGGGTATACTTCGGTTTTCCTCAGAACGATGTAAACACCCGCCAACTTCATCTGGCCTTGGCAGATAATGCTCGTGAGGGATTTGTGTTCTACCTCGTTTCGGTGTATTTTCGTGCAGAAACCGCTGTACAGCAATAATGACTTATGGAAATGGTATAACAACAATAGGCCATTTCCGAATTACGCTCCACTACTCACAAAAAAAATATTCAAATCGAGGCTAGGTTCTCAATTTTCATACATTGCTGTATTTTAAAGCACTTGGCCTCGACTTGATGCGTGTTTGCCGCAGTGAGTGTAATTTGCAAATGGCTATTGTTATATCAGTTCCATAAGTCATTATTGCTGTACAGCGGTTTCTGCATGAAAACACACCAAAACAAGGCTATCAAACCAAAACTAGTGCAAAACTAATGCGATTGGCTCGAAAGCCTCGTTTCCATGTATTTTCATGCAGAAAACCGCTGTACAATAGTAACGAGTTGCGGAACTGGGTAAGAGTTACTTGGATCCTTCCAAAAACGTTAACAAAGTTTCTCGTTTTAGAACAGCCGTCTTCTTCACAACAACGAAAGGAGTTTTTCATGCACTGAACGCTAAAAACATGGATATTGCTCTATTTGGTGTACATATTCCTATGACTTTGTCAGAGAATCTCAATACTTTACACTGATCACGAATTCCGGCGTTTAGTCGAATTTCGAAAACAAGTTATAAAAATTATTGAAGCTTGCCCTGTAAATGGCGAGCAGGAATGTTTTCCTTCTGTTATGGCCGAGGTTTTATCTTTGTTTTCAAGAGAAGTTAGCTTGATATAATTTTTACTCGCAAGTTTTTTGTATCATAAAAGCCGGGATATCAATCTCTTAAAAAGTCTATTTTATTTGTTACACAATTTAGGAAAAAAAACGAACAGCACACTGACATCCCGAAGAAGGACGGGAAGGGGAC
>JAOCPT020537164.1:0-11429 GCA_026546935.2 Palythoa grandiflora | reverse complement strand
TGCGTTATTTTCGGTCTATCCATATTTGTTTCTCAAAAGGTAAAGAAAATCAATTTTATCTATCAACATTGCATCGGATAGCCTCTAACATTCAAGTTTTATAGCTATTGTTAAGTATTTCTCCTACCAAAGGGCACTATATGATCGATCAAAGAGTGCTTATTCTAATCTTATTTCTTTCTCAGCTGCTTCTTGTAGCAAATACTAATCACCCCTGCTATTGACTCACGAAAAACAAAAAATCCTTATCAACCACTTACCTATTATTAAGACGGTCTTTCCCTCAAACCCCCTGAAGTCTCTGTAATTCGCACTATGAATTATTCTTCCTTCAAAGCTATCCAATCCCGGAAAACTTGGCCAAAGAGGCAGCCACAGATGTCCGGAACAGACCATCACAGCATCAAATATTTGTGTCTCCTTTCTCTCATTTCCTCCGTCATTACTAATAACTGTGACCTTCCATCTCCCGGTCTGACTGTAATCGGATGTTGGAAACACATCTACAACTTCACTATTAAAACGAATATACTTGTATAAACCAAAATTCCTGCAGTAACTTTCACAGTATTGTAACATGTGTCGCTGTCCAAAAAACGGTGGAAAGTCTTTGGGATGAGGAAAGTCGGAATAGCATGAAAGCTCTTTGCTTGTATTTAGCGTCGCTGATCTGTACACAGAAATTTTGTTAGGGTCTTCTTTAAAGTTCCACGCTCCACCGATTTCAGAGTCCAACTCAAAACACACTGGGTGAAGGCCTTCTTCTAAGCAACATTTTATGGCTGACAAACCAGAAGGGCCTGCACCAATAATAGCAACAAGCATTTTTAAACCGTTCTCTCTATATCTTGCATGTGGTCGATCCAACGCACGATATTAGGTGAAAGACGACAAGGGTCAATAGGCCATTCTTTGTTTACGTTTTGTGAGCATGCGCATTACAGGCTGGGGCAAAAAGCAATTCAAAATGGCGGACGATGACAGCGCTCCTGCTTCATCTTCGCGAGTTTCAGGCAAATCTCCAGAATATATGTCGACTCTAGCTCCCGAAGATAAGAAGAGATATAAAGAAAAGCTCCAAGTATCTGTTGCAGATAAATTTGTGGCTTTGAAAAGTCCTTATGATATCTGGGACGATCACAGAGTTTGGAGCGATTCGCCGAGCACATGGCCGGACATATCGTACGGGGACTTATATTCGTACCTCATAGAAAGCCCCGGACCCTTCACCAAGGAGAAACTTAAGGCTTACAAAAGTCTCGAAGCGTATGATTACTTTGTTTCCCGTAAAGTTGGCGCTGTAAGCAGTTTTAAAGGAGAGCCAAGCTCACCGGGATATGTCATGCTGAAAGCTGACGTGAGACCAGGCCAAGCGGAGTCTGTAAAGGATTCCCACCTAGCTTGGGTGATATGCAAGAAATCTGGCGAGGTTATCGTCGGCCACTGCGATTGTAAAGCTGGGTAAGTCAATAAAATTCCCAGAATTGATTCGTGTTGACAGCTAGTAGCTAATGTATTCTACCTGTCGCTGCAGGTTGGGAGAGACATGCAGCCATGTTGCCGCTCTGCTCTTTAAAGTAGAAGTTGGGGTTCGTATCGGACTAACGAAAACATCATGTACAAGTGAGGCATGCAGGTTGGTATTGTGATTTTTTAGATTGGTTTTTGGGCTAAATTTCGTTACTCACCCATACTTCATTATGCATACGAAGCTACCAAAATATCGGAGGTAAACCTCTCCTTACGAGCAACCAAAAATTTTCAAAATCACTGTTAGGGTTAGGAGTAATGGTTAGAGTTTGGGTAAGGATTGTATCTTTTAATTCTCGAAACGAAAATGTGAAGTTTGGCGACCATAAACTGCATGAAAATGTGATGTTGGCGGCCATTACTGTATGCATAATTAAGTATGGGTGAGTAAGGAAATTTTACCCATGCATGGGCAGTTGGAAGTACTGAAAATTATTTTATCAGCACATTGGCCCCCAAATTGGAAAGTTTGCTTTTCACTGGTGATCCTTTATCTTGGCTTCTTAAAATCCTGTATTGCACCCTGAAAATGTGTTTTAAATTGCTTTATGTTTGTTTTTTTTTAGATGGAACCAAGTCTTTGGTAATAATTCATTGACAGCCCCAGTAATGGAGATTGACTTCAAACCTTCTGGAAAAAGGAAGGAAACAAGACCAAGAGAGTCCTGCCAGAAGGATGCGCGTGGTCCTTTAGCCTGCTCAAGAGGGGATGAGGGCTATATGGAGGCATATTCTGGATTCCTGGAAAAGCTTCAAGGCATTTGCCCAACTGCTGCTGTGTTTAAATCTCTTCCCCGCCTTGATCCAGAAGAAACAGACACAGCTAACAGCCAAACTGACTACAGAGAGGCTGACAGTAAGTAGTTTTTTTTCAGCATTGTGAAGCAGGACTTGAAATGACACCCAATATCAGCAAAATACCCCTACTTTTCATAAAATTCTAGATTCCACTTGCACCTTTGTAGTCGTGTAGCTCAGAATTAGATGTGAACCAGTTGATATGCGGCATGGCTTATTTTGTTTTGAACTGAGCAGTGATTTGTATGGGAGTACTTATATATAACACCTGGCACTCATCTGATTCCATTGCGATTTCCTTTTTTTTGTTGTCCTTTCAGGCACTGGCCATACAACTGATGAAGAGATGGATGTTTCCTACAAGGTTCACGTCATTAACAGAGGTGAAAGCTCTGGACCACACCCTGCAATGCCCACAGGCCCTCCAAGCTTCCCAATCATTGGTGCAGTGCTTCCTAAGTATACAACAGTGCCAACTGGATTGGACCAGAAGCTTCTGTCCACTGCTGAAAATCTGGCTTTGTCATATGACGATGCGCGTCAACTGTGTTCAGAAACTAAAAGGCAAGCAGAATGCCCAAAATGGTTTGAGGCAAAATATCCAAGGCTGACATCCTCTAACTTTGGGAAAATTGTCAAAAAAATGGAGAATAGACGGGCAAAACCAGAGCTGGTTGTGCGCGATCTTCTAAATCCAAGGCCTCCAACTTCATATGTAAACAGATTTCTGGAATGGGGACGGCAAAATGAAGAAGTTGCTGTACAAGTTTATAGGGGACTGGTGCAAAAAAAACACTGTGTATTGTACAGTAATGGCATCTATGTAAGTCCAGAAGATTGTTTTTTAGCAGCTATCCCAGACAGGATTGTATATGACTGTAAAGCTTCACAGCCATGGGGATTAGTAGAGGTGAAATGCCCCTATTCTGCCAGAGACAGGACACCATTGGAAGCAGCCAGGACATTGAAGAACTTTATGCTAAAAGAAGTGGATGGTGAATTGTCGCTGGACAGGGCACATGACTACTTCTACCAGATACAGGGGCAAATGGCATTAACTGGAGCCAAATGGTGTGACTTTGTGGTCTATACTAAATGTGGCATTGTGGTGGAGAGAGTGGAATGGGATGGGGAATTCTGGAACTCTGTTGTCAGGCAGCTCTCTGCTTTTTTCTACAAATATTTCCTGCCAAAGTATGTCACCATTCAGGAAAACAAATAGTTGTACTGTTTGTAGCTTCTTTTTAGCAGAAACTAATAATTGCAACATTTTGACAATCATAGTGTACTGGTGTTGTCAGTCTATCAAAATCCAAAACAATTTTGTAAATCATGCAACTGCTTCTCCTTAAGCTCATGGTGCTATTTAGCTGCAATAGTTTTATCCCTCTATTTATTCTTGGATCTTTGTTATCGTAATTGCTACAAATAGCAACATGATTTTTTTGTGCAATACCCTTTTCATAGATCTTTTCTGTCTGAGTGTGGTTTGTGTGGTTTGCTTTCCTCAAAACCACTCATGCATGTTATTTTTTGTGCTTTCCTTAACCCTTGTCCTGCTAAAATCGGTTTCATATAAACAAAAAAATGTTCTAACTTTAAAACCACTGCTTGAAAACCTACAAAGTGGCCATTCATTTTCTTTGTCATTACAAGTAGATTCTGAAAATGTCCATTGCTTTTGCCAATTTTAAAGTTTGTTAGTTGAGATTTATGACTACGATTTTTAAAAACTTAGCAGGATAAGGGTTGAAATGATCACAAAATGTTTTTTCGCAAGATAACGAAAACCACTGTAATAAACTCAGGCTAAGGCTGTTACAGTTTCAGCATGATTTTTTTCTTGAAATCATGAACTTTATATGTAGAAGAAAAGCAAATTATGGCATGTTGTTAATGAACCAGTGGTGGAAGCAAATTCACAAGTGCTGCTATGATCACTATAATGTCATTAGCATTCTTAACTAGGTCTAGTGGCCAGGTGGTGTTAAGGATTTGGAACTTCTTCATTCTGCCAATAGCTCTCTCAACCTGTTGAACAGGAAAAATTATTTGTTAAGGCACCAGAACAGGATATTCTGCCAACCATTGAAACAAAAATTAAGACAGTACAAATTCATAGATGCTAACAAAATTGCTCATTTTGCTAAACCATTAGTAAGTAATTCAAAATTCCAACATACATGTATCCTGACATTTGCAATTTTTCTTGATGTGATCACTTCTGTCCTCCTCAGCTGGTTCTTTCCTTTAGTGAAGTAAGGGATGACAAGACTTGCCCCTCTGCAGAGAAGCTCCTCCTTAATAAGAAATCCTCTGTCGGCCATAACCTGAAAATACATTCCAGAGGGTTAGATCTCTTATGCATTATTACATAGTTGACACGGTTTCCATTGTTTTCTAAGGGTCTGTATTTAACATACATACTTATAAATAGTCTATAGTAGCTAAAAGCAGGACTTGATACCCCCAGGGAAGAGCAGGGCTGATATGAATTGAATTTGGTTGCTCATTATAGATGCAAAGTGTGTACGAATGCTCACTGGGTATGTATACAGTTCTCAACCTCCCACCTCGGCAATTAGACAAATATTGCCCTGAGGGAAAGCTGGTGGCTGGTTGATAACTCTTACTTATACCCTGCATGTTTGACACTGACATCCAGTCATAAATCACATTTTGGCATAGTAATTTTAACAAATTTCCAGGGGTTTAAGTAAGGTTTGTTCACTCTAATTTCCCACTCTATACACCATTGTCATGGTAAAAATGTTTGTGCAACTCATGAGAGGAAATCAAGTGAGGCCACAACAATGTTTGAGCCCTAAGATGGCATGTAGAGTTGGAAATAGAATACATACTATGCTCAACCCCTGGAAATATATTTTTATTTACCACAACAAAAACAAAACTACGAAATGATGGTTGAAAACATCATGGGTGATTGAAGAGCTCCATTCGTTTTTACAGCACCTATGCACACTGATGCAATCACCAGTGGTAAGTACTCTCCTTTCCCACTGCAAACCAATACAATGCACAATTACTAACAGTTGTGGTAAAAAATAGCAAGGCTAAAAGAAATCAAACAAATGAAATTGTTTATCTACCCCACTCCTCCCTTTGGGACTTCATTTTGTTCCTGTCAGAGCCTTACTGTTACAGAAGAGCATCATATTCAATTTAAGGCAAAACAAGTGCCAATGATTGTTGTTCATAAAATAGGATGCCTAATATTTTACAACTGTTGTACAAAAACCTCTTACCTGGTCACCATGCTCCAGCAGATTAAGAAAGCCACTGTTGATAGTGATTTCTTTATCAGACACCCTTCCTCCCCAGCAGTGTGATAGGAAGGAGACAGCACCTGTTGGTGTTATCCCCACCAGAAACTTGATGGTATTGTGGTGCTTGTAGGAGGAATATGTTATGTTCCGTGCCAGAAGGTTGGAAGGGCGCTGAATAAACACCTCCGAGCAATCAATTATTACACGAGTATTGCGGTAGCTCTTGCCACGCTTAAACGCTTTTGGAACATTTCTTATTATGGCTCCCTTTTCAGGCCAAACAACAAGAAATCGGAGGGCATTAACCAGAACTGGGACTCCCTGTGTAAAGAGTTTTGAGGCTTGGTCTATCTGTATGCCAAATCTGAAAATAAATTAATGAATGAATGAATAAAAAGGGAATTATTTGCTGCCTGAAAATATAATTACTACTTGCTATCTGAATATTTATCTGTGTTTGATTTTGAATGCTTTGTGTGTTTAGCGTGTATGTGTGTGTGTGTTTTTTCTGACCAAAATATTTATAATTTATTTATTATGTAATTTTGCTCCCTAGTTCTTTAACTCCACATAGTTATTTTAGGGAGCCAAAACCCTTTTTTTTTCAAACTAATTATACATGTAAATCTTTTCTTTCTAGTTAATGTACATATATAAGGGTTAAATAAAGATGTTGTTGTTGTTGGAAGTGGAAGATACATGAATGATTGAATGAATGAATAGTGCAGAGCAAATGGAATCTGTGCTTAAGGTGAAAATGAATGAATGATAAAAATAATCATATGAATGAATGGTGCAGACACAAGCACATGGGAACCTGCTAGGGTTAAGGGGGAAATTAAATAAGTTATTTATAGCTTGACACTGAAGGGTTAAATGCAAAGTAATCACCTAAATGCCAAGTCTGTATATTGTAGGCCAAGACGAAGTTTCATTAAAATAAGGAGAATCTTGTCAGCTAGAGCTAGCTTCTTGCAGAGGGTAGGAAATCTACGTGCAGCTACCAAGGAGACAATCCACAGGAACAGAGTTCGGCATCGCACTCCTTGAAAAAAAATCTAGGCATGAGTAGGGAAAGTAAGGGAAAATGAAATAAATCCAGCAAACTCACGATTATCTTCTAATTATAATAATAATATTAATAATAATAACCTACCAGTAAAATATTTCAGTTGTGATTCAGTTAAGTTGACAACAGACATCTTTGTTTTGTCTAGCTTTTGTTGTAGTCTCTCTCTCTCCTCAGCGATCTTGACACATTCAAGATTGAAATGAAAAACAACCTTTTCTTTTTCCTCCAGAGCTTTTTTCAACATGATGTTTTCCTTTTCTAATTCATGGCATCGTACACAGCCGGGAAGATCTGATTGTTGTCTATCGCTCGGCTCCATTTCTACGTCTTCATTTTGCTGAATTTGCTGTGGCGGTGTTTGTTCTGCAGGAGTTGCGAGTAGGACAGGGGAGTTCGTCGAAGTTTCCGCACACGATACAGTCGTTAACTTTGCTTCAAACCTCTTAGAAGTCCTCTGGTAACGGTCAAGTGCCTTTTGCTTTTTGCCTAAATCCATCGAGGATTGATATCCCATCTTATAGTGAGGTTTGTAGTCTGGATGTAGCGGGTCAGGATGTGGGGTTCCTAAAACAGAATGCGGACTTCAGAACTACATAAGCAGGCCGCATTATCGGCGTATATCTCAAAAAACGAAAACAAAATATGAAAAAATGTATTAGCTGACAGAAAAAGTCTCACCGTTCAAAAAATGAGCACTACAAACTCGATCGTCCACGCTTGGAGTCCATCTCTTTTTGTTGTCGTCGAAGTCACTGCGACAGATCGAATCCAGCCACGCTTTTCGTCTTTCTGGCTCCCTTTCAGAAGGAATCTTAAAGAAACCTTCCTCTCCAGGATTTTTTCTAGCCGTGCAATTAATTACACAGCAAGATCTAACCATAATTTCGAACAAAAGAGGGATTTTAGACCTGTAATTGTTGTCGCTACGCTACTATAAACATACTAGAACTCCACGTGAGTCCGCTTGCTTCTGCCCCCAACACCCATGATGCTTTGCGGGATAATGTAAACAATACGTCACGAAAGAATGGCCTATTACTACTACTGCTACTATACTACTACGACTACTATTACTATTACTACTACTACTACTACTACTACTACTACTGCTACCACTACGACTACTATTATTACTACTAATATTGCTACTGCTACTATGACGTTTGGTCACAACCGTCGTATGAAAATTAACATATTTTTGAGGCGCAAATATCAATAAACTTTTTAACTCCGCTTCATGGTAATAAACATGAATTGATTAAAAGAGTACAACTTTGTGAGATACATTTTAAGGTCAGACTAACCGCTGTATGTTGAGCCTGTGGCATGTGGTTCAACCGCTGAGTTTGTTGCTGTGGTTGCTGTAAAGGACGCTGCAACTGCTGTTGCAACGGCGTCTGCTGCAGTTGTTGTGACGGTGGGAGTTGCAATTGTGGCATTGACGGTTGCTGAAGTTGTTGTGTCAAGTTTGGATATAAGCGTTGGGGTGTTTGCTGCTGCTGTTGCTGTGATTGTTGTTGTTGTTGTTGTTTTGCCATTTGGGTTGCCTTCAGGGTTAGTAACAACGAACGCTGGAGTTGAGCATTTCCTTGAGTGCTTCTTGTTGCCAACATCATGGCTGTTTTAGAATCCACAGATGCTATTGGTTTACCACCCCTGGGGAAAAAAATAATCATCATCATCATCTTGGTTTTCATCATCATCATCATCATCATCATCATCATCATCATCATCATCATCATCATCATCATCACCATCATGGTCATAGTCATAGTCATCATAGTCATGATGATGATGATGATGGCGATGGCGATGATGATGATGATGATGGTGATGATGATGAGAACGTTTTATCTTTTTCTTTGATAAAGATTGGAGTTCAGTTGAAACATCGGATATTTTAAACTAGACTTTTAAATTTCAATTTACGCCTTTAACCAGAGTAACGTTTGTTTTAAAACATAATATGAGATTATTAAAAAAGCTAAATCCTTTTACGAGCCTAAGTGGCCCATTGGAACCGGTGCTTATCTCCGGTTTCTTTAGTGTTAAAAGGATGAGAGTCATTAATGACTCCACCTGGACGGGACATTAATCCGTCGCACGTTAGTTAGTCCCCTGGAGAATGGAAAGCTGAGTCAACTTTGACGGAAAAGAATATCACACAAATGTTCAACACTCGGCTGAGCCGGGATTTGAACCTGGGACCCTGTGGTTGGAAGGCAGAGATTTTACCACTGCGCCAACCACGCCGAAGTATTGAGATTATATTTTTTGAGATTATTAAAAGGCATGTTTACCTTGCGGGGACAGCGAGTTGCGCCTGCCCAGGCAAAGTGTTGGCGGCTGATAACTGTTGACAGAACTGTCCCTGGCTGATCTGCTGAGGATGGGGCTGGCCTGGTTGCGCCATGAACATTCCAGTTTGCGGCTGCTGCTGTTGCTGTTGCACAAATTGCTGTTGCTGTTTGAGTTGTTGCACCTTGCGTTGCTGGGCCGTCATGCCTTGTGAGTTCTGGCGGGACGGCCGCCTCCGCTGACGCTGTGTCTTGGGTTTCACTTGTTTGTTGCCTGTTATTTCAGCTTGATCTGGAGTCAATGAGCTTTGAACATTTTGGGCCGAGGCTGCAACGGAACTTGGAGTGGCTGGGTTACCAAGAGGTTTAGGAACCTGGCCTGTAGGTAGAAGAAATATTCAAAAAGATGTGTTACCCAAGGTGGCAGGGTGTTTAAACAGGCGGCGTCGTGCTCAAATGCGAAACTTAAAAAGCTCCAACTCATTTAAGGCTTCTGTGAAACCTCACAGCTTTGAATTTGCTCTATTAAATTGTTAAATGAGAACCATTAAGATATGGAGTATCAAAAATGTCAAAGTTACAGATGTCGTAAAACAAAAGCATATATTTTTTATATGTTGATTTCTTTTCACCATATTTTGCAATAATAATAATAATAATAATAATAATATTAATATTAATAATAATAATAATAATAATAATAATAATAATCAGCATTTATAAAGCGCTTATCCATTGCTGTTCGAAGCGCTTTACAAGAGATTACAGGGTTTTGACAGCTGAGGGTCTTAGATAGTCAGCTACAGCGGCTCACATATATTATCATGAAGAAATGCCCTCAGAAGAACAAACAGACCACAAAACAAATAATAATATTAATAAATTATACAAATAATAATATTAATGAATAAAATAATAATATTAATAATGAAAACTGTTAAGACAGTTTGACAGTTGAGGGTCTTAAATAGTCCACTGCAGCGGCTCACATATATTACCATTAAGAAATACCCTCGGAAGTACAGACAGACCGCAAAACAAATAATAAAATTGATATACAAATAATAATACTAATATTAATAATTAAAACAAAGCTTCATAGCTTGACTCAAGAACGCAGAATTTATTACTCAGGAGTCATTGAGACCTTTTAAATTTTTAATTCAAATATAAAAAATATTTATTTTACAATTATTGTATAGTGGTGAAGCAGAAATGTTCGCTAAACTGAACTGTTGTCATTTCAGTGCTCGGACGGTTTTATCTGAACAACTACAATACCCACAGACACAAACTTTGCACCAATAAACACAGAATTTATTATTCAGGAGTCATTGAGACCTATTAAGACCTTAATTTAAATATAAAAATATTTATTTCACAATAACTGTACTGTGGTGCAGCGGAAAAGTTTGCTAAAGTGGGTCATGTAACACTAAGATGGCATTCCTACAAGAACTGTTGTCATTTATTTATATTTATTTGTGCGGACAATTTAATCTGAACAACTACAATATACCCACAGATACAAACTTTATACAGCGAACGCTGAATTTATCATCGAGGAGTCATTGAGACCTTTTAAAGCCTTAATTTGAATATCGAAATATTTATTTCACAATAACTGTACTGTGGTTGAGCGGAACAACAGCAATATTTATTTCAATACCAAATTTTACATAATATAAATTACAATTATAGAGAAAAATATACAGAAATTTTGGTACTTAGCTAACTGTAATAGCCAGAGGCTAAACCAGACAGAAATGACGGAAATGTTCGCTAAACTGGTTCATATAACACTAAGATAGCAATTCTGCTAAAACTGTTGTCGATTGCTTGGGCAGTTTAATCTGAACAACTACAACACCCACAGACACAAACTTTACACCAATGAACGTAGAATTCATTATTCACGAGTCAGTGGATATTTTAAAGGAATATAATGAAAGAAAATGTTTATAAACTTTGTAAATCCACAAGCCGGAGGTTCTGGACGTGTTTGCTTGGTGACAAAAAAAATTGCAGTATCAGCGCGAGGAAGAGCCTTGTTTGGACAGTCTTATTTGAAAAACTAAAAAACATGTAGAGTGCAAACTTGGATTTTTCGCTGCTTATATCAATCAACCTCGTTCCCAGGGCTTTTCCCTAAACTTTGGGTGGGAAAAGCCCTGGGAACGAGGTTGTATATCAATATCTCCGAGTAAATACGGTAAACAAAGGACAGAAAAATTAAACCAACCGATGATGAATCAAAATCCATTTGCAACCATGTTTATCGCCTAACAGCAGGTTAAACAAAATAAAAATAGAGTACAAAAATGATTGAAAAACGGATGATTGTCCCGTGCAAAGCCGCTGGCATCATCGGTTTGCGCAATGCCGGCAAGGTGAAAGCCTTGAACAAGCGAATCTTAAGATTCATCTTGCAAGATCATGAATCTT
>JAOCPT020537030.1:0-11430 GCA_026546935.2 Palythoa grandiflora | reverse complement strand
CGTAAAATGATTCCTGTTTACAAACTGGAAGATAATAGGCTTCACAAAGGCTTTTTACCATTTTCCAATTTACATTTTTATTACTGTTTCGACCACTGCACCAGCCACGATGCCACGTTTTCTTATGATATTTAATGGTGGCGAAAAAGTCCATGGTAAAAAACATGAACGCTCTATAAACAAAGTCAAATTAAATTTTGTGTCAGGATGACGAGCAATATATCGGCTGCATTTACGCCGGACATTCCAAAATGCAACGTCAACTACCTGGTTACATCTGGCACAAAAATAGTTCCGGTAACTTATGTTGGTCTTCTTGTCAAATACCGGCAATTGCTGGAATACGTCAGACGTATTAGGTTGTACGCATGCGCGTGCCAACTGTGAGCTTTGGTTGATGAATGCAGGACAACTGCTGACAACGATGAAGCCCCATACATTGAGCTTAGAATTTCTCTTGGGGTCAATACACGAGTATTTTGGCTTTTTTCTTGTAAATGACTTTATGCATCTATAATATAAAAGAAAAGAATTGTTAGTAACAGCCTTTTAATAACTGACCTCAGTAGTGCGATTCTTTTTAACCCTCCCCCCTTTCACCATAGGATTGAGCGAACGTAGTTTTGTGTTAGTTTTCATAATCTGACTGGTTCAAGATAAAAACAGGCGTGAAACAAGGTTGTGTGATGTCGGGATTCCTCTTCCTTTTAGCCACCGATTGGATTATGAGGTGGCAAACAACAAAAAAGGGAAACACGGGATTACCATGGAAAATGACGAGTCGATTAGAAGACCATGACTTCGCAGATGGTATTGCACTGATATCTCCACGACAACAGCCCACAGGACACAGCTAGCAGAATCGGTGTAAAAATCAACAAGAAGAAAACTGAAATTCTCAAGATCAATCAGTTTAAAAAATAAGGAGCCTAACAACAAGATTAAATTCAATGACGGTGATGAAATCAGGGAAGTCAACAATTATGTGTACCTTGGCGCAAAGGTGAGTGACACAGGAGGAGCAATCATGGACATAGAGAAACGGCTTGGGAAAGCAAAGTCAACGTTCTCAAGGTTAAGAAGGATCTGGAACTCAAAGAAGCACAGCGAGAAAACCGAAAACAAAATCCACACTAATCAAACCAGTGTCCACGTACGGCTGCCAAACGTGGAAAATTAACGCAGCAGACAACGAAAGATTGGAATCCTTTCAATTTAAGTGCCCGAAGAAGATCATGGCAATCTATTGGCCCTATGTAATTTCCAAGGAGGAACTGGATAAACGTTGTGGGTGCCACCGGCTAAGTACTATTAGCTAGTTAGGCGATATAAGCAAAAAACAGTTTTATTTTTTCACCTGCACCTGGGGAAGACCTGGGTTGATACGTCACTTGGTAAGAGTTGGTTACTTTGCAGTTGTCATAAATATGCTCCCCTACAGGCTTTATTAATAAGAACCAGTAATTTTGGTCGAGACACATTGTTCATAACTTTTTGCACAAATAAGGACCTCATATCTTCTTAAATTGTTTTTATTTCTACAAAGTTTACAATAATCATAAAATGGTGTCAGGTGAGACAGATTGTCGTAGCATTCCACCTCGACTCCAGGGCTCCGCACTTGGGCTGACATTTGTTTGTCTCAATTTGATCCCGAACGGCGGCGTGGTTGGTACAGCGGTAAGATCTCTGCCTTCTAACCACAAGTTCCCGGGTTCAAACACCGGCTCAGCCAAGTATTGAACATTTGTGTGACCTTCTTTTCCACCAACGTTGACTCAGCTTTCCATCCTCTTGAGGTCGGTGAAATGAGTACCAGCTTCTGCTGGGGGCTATCCTGTGATGGATTAGTGTCCTGTCCAGGGGGAGTCAATGAATCTGATCCGCTTAACATTATAGAAACCGGAGAAAAGCAACGGCTCCGAAGGGCCACTTTGGCTCGTAAAAGGATTTGGCTACAATCGTTGCCAAAACTTTGAACCCCCTCATAAATATCATTCACTATTTGTGTGTTTGAAAGTTGAATCATCCCCCTCCCCCCTAACCAATGTTGAGAGCAAATGGTTGTACCCTAAGGTTTCTACTGAAGTACCAAATGTTAAAATTCAATTATTTTGGTCCAACATTGGTTAGGGGGGAGGGAGGGGGGAAACTTTGAAATACTCATTTCATGAACAGTTTTAGTACTTTTTGAATTAATTAGCATACAGGTTCAAGGTATTTTGGCAACGATTGTAGATCTACAACTGATCATCTAGGTCTACAACTGATCAGGGCCGGTGAGGCTACAACAGTGGCATGGGTCGATTTTGCAATACTGATTACCAAGCATTTGCACTCCGAGATAGACTGGAGCACATCAGACAAACGAACTGTTCGAAATGTTATGCTTTTCATTGAAAGCAAACTTTGTAACCGATAATTGTAGAAAAGTTCCAACATGTACACAAGATGGAGCCAC
Source organism: Palythoa grandiflora (assembly GCA_026546935.2). NCBI lineage: Eukaryota > Metazoa > Cnidaria > Anthozoa > Zoantharia > Sphenopidae > Palythoa > Palythoa grandiflora. Next base: position 8,969 of record JAOCPT020537030.1, on the reverse strand, counting down.
TTGAATTGACCTGCTCCCAACAGATGTGGCTTCATAGCTCAATTGGTTAGAGCACTGCACCGGTATCGCAGAGGTCACGGGTTCGAATCCCGTTAAAGCCTGAATCGTTTTTAGGCTTCTTTTTCGCAATAACTAAACGTTGCGTTTATAACCGTGAAGATCATATCATATCGTCATTTATTTTTTCTCCCTTAGGGAGGCCCCATTTGCGCAATACACGTTAAATTTAAAATGAACGGAAGTTTTCTATTCGGCTCAATTTGGGGCGCTTTGCATGCAACGAAATTTTTTATAATTATGGTCCGAATTCAAGTGGAATACGACAGTTTCGGGTTAAAATTTTCGAAAATTTAGGACAATCTCAGAGGCTATAGTTATAAAAGTGGAAATTACGGTATTTTCGAAACTTTTGCGTTTCATTCGTTAGTGACGAGATTCCGTCCGTCAAACCGCCCTTTTTGAGCGAAGCCTGGGAACTTTTTCCGGTGAACGGGGCCGACATTACTTGTCTTTTGTAGAAATATAAATCAGCCGGGAGCGAAGGATATGTTTGGTTTTATTCACGGTGTGCATGTATTTGAAGTAATTTAAGATTTTCCTCACTTGTAATGAAGTTCTGAAGCAGAGTTTGACAGCAAATTCACCGATGGAATAAAATGCAAAAGGCCGAAGATCCACGATGCCATTGATATGTTCATCGCAGCGCTACTCAGACTCAAAGGCAAGAAGTACAAGACAACGGGTGATTTAAAACTGTAATAACTTACATGACATGTATCTTTTTTGACGATTGTAGATATAAGTTGTAAGTAGTTTGTTACGAAAACATTTCTTCATGAAACAGTACAGTTATGAATAAAATGTTTCAATCAATACAATTGAAGGTAGTTCTATCCGTCACTCTAATGACAATGTATCTCTTCACCGATATCTTCGTTATTTCTTGAGCCGTTGTCGTTAAGATTCTTTTACGACCCGTTAAATTTCATCGTAGTTTTTTAAATACTCAAAGGTATTCGAGTATTTGAGGCCGGTGCAATAATTTAGCAGCACTTGTTTTATAACGTGTTTGGCAGTTGATGTAATTATATAAAGATATCACGTTCAGTCAGATCGTGCTTTTGAAGTGAACTTTTCATGACTTAAAGTTAAATGTAAACAAAGTCAAAGAAAATTATTCGAGTCGCTGCCTAAAGAGACTATAATATACCGATAAACACCTAAACGAGTAGAGAATTAAACAAAACAAGATAGATTTCTCAAGCAAACGTTTTACCCAGTCCCCTCACGGTAAACTGGTGCCCAACCGCTCGTTTGGGCATGGTGCGAGCAGAATGACGTTTCTCATTTGACGTCATGTACACGCATTTTTTGTATCAGAACAACGTCAAAGAATCACGTGCGTAAGAACAATCGCGGCCTGGATTCAAATGTAAATGAAGTTTTTATTCACACAGCAAGTAACGTTTACAAATACATGTAGAATCTGTTTTCATGTACTTCACTTATCTTTGCACTGCAAATTGTTGCAAGTTTTTGCTTCAAGACGTTTCTAAAGCAGATTCAAAAGAGTCAACGTGAACCAAATTCTGAAAGCATGAATTCACAAACATAATTATTTACAATTAAAGACAGCTTAAGAATAATCAAGGCTCAGTTTGGGAAAATATCTAAGGACAATGAGCCTCTACCAAATTTTACTGGTTCTTAAAGGGGAGCATGTATATTTTACCTTTATACGGGGACGGTGCAAAAGGGGACAGAGCACATACTAATTTTTCATCACATATAAGCAGCGCAGAGATTTTTTAGAGTTTACTGAGTTGAACAAACTGGACGCCTACTTCTTTTATAGTACAAAGGAGAGAACGAAGCGGAGTTGCATAATATTATGGCTGAGTGACCCAAAATTAGTTAAATGCTGGATTAAGGGTACTTTTTCAGCACACATTTCTTTTCAGATTACTGAGTATGGAAAAGTATACCTACACGCATCCCTTCCCCCTCCTCCATTCCTCCTACATGATACTGATACTGATAACTTTATTTAACTACGGAAAGTTCGTCAGGAATATTTACAAAATACATTAAAATACAAGTCTTACTAAAACTACATGCACTCAGACCAGAAGAAGGCGTATTGTCAGGCCACTTTCTCATTTTATAGTCTGTTTAGAACGGTGGGTTCACAGCTATGCTTCCTTCTAACTGGAAAAGCTACAAGACTGGTGCTAATACATCATTTGAGCAAAGCTCATAGTCATACGGGGAAAAGAGATTTTATTTTATTGAGAGGTACGGAGCAAGGATTTTCTTGGGGGGTCATTTCTATTCTCCATCGGCCATGGGATACAATAAATTTTGGCTTGTCCATAAAGAAAATGCGTTTAATATGAAAACGAATCCTTTATATCCGGATTAATACACGATTTCAGTTTTATTCGTTGCATCCACTGCTTACAAACCTAACATAAGTTCCCAATACTATAGAAACCGTGGATATCAACAAAACAACACATATACTACCTAACTAACTAACTAACTAACAGCTTTTGTTTTATAGGAAATCCTACTTTCTAAAAATTTCCTGCCTAAGTCTATTAAGAGTTTTGCCACAATGAGCCAAATATTTATCAGTTTTACCGGCCAAATTACGTTATTTGATTTTAAATGCCATTTGATATATACACAATAGACTATCAGAAATTTGTGTACAAAGGAAAAAAATCTAATTTCGTTTCTCATTGTTTTGCAAGGCTTTAGAAAAGTTTTTATATTTCAGTATATGAAAAACGTTACAGCGATGAGCTAGCGTTTTAAATGTAGAATTTATTTAAAACGATAGAAACTATAACCTATTAAATGTAAAAAGTTTTAAAACTTTTCTAAAAGATCTCTCCAATGTTTTGGTCGTAATGCTGTAAAAACAATAAGAGAATCTAAATAACGCAGTGAAAAGTTAGAAGCTAATTAAAACAAAATGTTATTGTTTTTGGAGAATGCTGCTATACGCGCGGCTCGTTGGATCTCTGGATGTGCCTCGACTCGGCTGTTTATTTTTTTGCCATTCACCGTCTGTTCGCAACATCTCGCCAACTCTCAAGCGATTTTGTGTATCGTTGTTGATACTCTGCTCTGCAAAAGTTTATTTTGTTTTCTTTTGTTTAGTTAAATTCAACAGCCATTTGCGTGTATTCAATCAAGTTTTGAATCTCCGTTTTGTTTCTCCAAGGTAGAAAGTGTCATTGCATAATTTGTTAAAAAGAATTTGTAACTTCTTTTATAACCATTATCCCGAGAAAGGATGTGAGATACAGGGAAAATGTTGGGACAATTTTTAAAAAACACTTTTAACTTTCATAATCGGTTTAAGTTTATGTAGTTTTTAACAATTTTACATTTTTAAACAATAGCTTATTGGAGTAACACATCTAATACACTGCATGTACCGCTCCAATGTCTTATCTGCATTACATTTCGTTTCATTTAGCCAGGTGTATGACACAAAAATATTCTTTGTGTTCGCAGGATAAAGCTTTTCCAAAGTGTTTGCACTTTAAAATACACAATTAGAGAACAGCAACCAAAATAAATTTTTGACATTTGTAAAATAAGAAAAGTTTTAAATTATATTGCAAAGCAACAACAGTTGTGAGCTAACAGAGCAAGGTTGTTCTTAATTCGGTAGTGAGAATAAAAATTATTGGCGTTCTGGTTCACCTTGACTTCATAACACTTGTTCTGTACGTGCATAAGTGGAGCGTTTTCTTTTCAAAAGTACAACAAAGAATGAAAACAGTTTATGCTAAGTTTTTTACATCTCTCCCGCCCCTTTTTCTCCCTTAGGGTTTGCCGTATCAACAACAGACTCCAAAGAATTCATAACTGACGCAGCCGGACCGTTCTGCCATATTAAACTTTACCGTTACATTCTTTACATTGGTAATTTGTGTTTATTTTAAGACATAATTTGAAATTACATTAAAAGTTACTTCATACCTTAACCCTAACCCACAATATATCAAGAACTCGCTAAAGTTAATAAAAGCGGTGTAAGATATAGCTGTCGGTCTATTGACTGTTTAACCGTAAAACTGCTGGTGAGGGGAGGGGATGGGGGGGAGGGCTTCAAAATTTTATTTGGAACTGTACTTATGTGTGACTACTGTTAAATCTTAGAAAAATCCATCCCAGGTTAGCCCCCTGGTTCTCATTTTACCAACCTTGGAAGGATGGAAAGCTGAGCCAACTTTGGCGGAAAAGAAGGTCACACAAATGTTCAATACTCAGCTAAGTAGGTGTTTTAAACCAAAGACCTTGTGGTTAGAAGGCAGAGATCTTACCACTGCGCCAACCAGGCCGCCTTAATTTGATTTGAACAACAAGACACATTAAAACTAAGTCGTTTCGAGCAACTTTTTAAATCAAGGATAGGCTAGTTTGACGCACCATTTGTTGACCTTAACATGTTGAGACTTGTTCGATTCATTAATTTCAAACGTCAGTTTTCTTTTATTTTTCACGGTGTTCAATTTTAAAAAGTCCTTAATTTTTTGTGGCAAATGACCTTTTAATTCATCTTTGGTTTAATTTTAGTGGTAACTTATCAACATAAAACTAATGGCATTCTGTAGAAAATAATAAAGTGCATTACAAAAAATTGTTGTCAAAACTTGTATAACGCGGGGTAGATCTGGAAAAGATACAGTGAGAACTATTTACAGTATAATTGTATCATGCGCATTATAGACATTTTCTTGAATTGTGCAACAGAAAAAAATAAATTTTGTCTATTTCTTCTTCTTCTTCTTCGTCTTCTTCTTCTTCATCATCATCATCTTCTTCATCCTCTTCTTCTTTTTCTTTTTTCTGTCAGAATATACGTGTTACCAAAGAAATCGTAGTTAACATCAAATCAAAACTTATTGGCAACTTTTGTTTTAGAAAATCTTACTTTCTTAAAATTTCTTACATCAGGTCTCTCGAGACCTTTGCCACAATGAGCAAAATTTTATCAACTTTCTCCGGCCAAAATACGTGATTAAAGTTAAATGCATATTGATGAATAAACAACTGAACTATCAGACATTTTGTGTGTTTAAAGAACAACGTTTTTTCAATTTCTTTTCTCACTAGCTTTATTAAACTCTGTAACAGTTCATTTACATCTTTTAGACGTCTAAAATTCTATTCGCAGTGAGAACAAAGCAGATAGCGTCATGCGTGGGTCCGAAAAACAGTTCATAGAAATTAAAAAGCGTCATATAAAACAAAACAGCCGCCAGTATATAAATTGCGATTTGTGACCTTGCATTTTTAAAGTTACTTTGGTAGATCTCTCGAGGTAAGTAAAGTGAATTTGCGAATTTTCAAACTTGTTCTGCATAAAAACTTCGTATTTGATTAACAGTTCATTTTTAGTTGTAGATTTGAGAGACGCTTCGCTATGACAGGCCAATCATTCTTGCTACCAGTGTTGCTGCTGTTATGTACAACTCAAGGCGTTGTCTTTGCGGCTTCTTTAAATGACGAGCTGAGGCTATTTGAAGACCTTTCTAACGCCGATTTTCTGAACGATGTCACAGCCTTAGGTATGTGTTTTACTAATACCAAGTCTTTATAAAATAATCCAAGGTTTTTAAATTATAGAATACTTTTGTCAAGAACTTTTCAGAACAAAGATAGTGCTAGCGAAGGAGTGTAGCAATGACACCTTGGCTGTCCCGTTTTCAAAAATACATTTTCTCCACTTTGTTGTTATTCCAACATGTTAGGTAGTTTATTTGTTTTTATCGGTAATAACTTCTGTTTTTAAAATAATAACTAATTACCATTTCTTGTGCCAGTATTCGCCAGTATTGGTTTGTTCTCAAACGGGCTATTTCTGTCGACGTGCATGGTTCGTTATCAACTGGGATTATATATACTTTTGCAAAATGTTTCGGTGTTGGCCACTTTACCGAAAAAAAACCGGCGTCTATTTTAATATTCCTTCGTCTTCATTCAAATCTAAAATCTTTCTCGTCTCATTTGGAGAGGGAGTCGTCTGGACACACAGTTTAAACGAAAATTTCGCGATTGGTGCTCAAACATTACAACGCAAAATCGTTAATGAGTTCTTACATTCTTTTTAAAATTTCACGGACAGTATTTACATATCAAGGAGCTCGATAAAACTTTTTCTTCCTGATTAAAAATTTTAATATTTCTATTAAAGTTATGCAGTTGATGCAAAACGCTGTTATGTAACTGTTCGGTGTGTTTTTTCTTAACAGAAAATTCTTTGGAGGAAAAATCTCTGAAGCCAGAACAACAGCGGACTAAAAGTAAGTTCTTAAATTTCCTTAACTTCTGGACTTTTTAAAATTGTATTCGTTTTTCTTCAAAACATTCTACGATGGTTTTAAACAAAGTTTGTATGCAGTTCGTGTGTTATCTTTCTTAACAGAAAATTCTTTGGAGGAAAAATCTCTGGAGCCAGAACAACAGCGGACTAAAAGTAAGTTCTTAAATTTGCTAAATTTCTGCGCTTTAAATAAACTTTTTTTTCTCCAAAACGTTCTGCGCATTTCGAAAATATTACCGTACTAAACCCTCAGAACATGTTCTGTAGAGCTGTAGCTGGTATATTGCAGTAGGAGCGCGCACCCCTGGGGGGAGTGGTGGGGGGTACTCCTTCACAAGTGCTATGCTGGTGTGTGCCACCAATGGCGTCCCAATTTTAGCTTTCTGTTGAAAGAATGGGAAATTTATTTTGCATCTCGTTCAATAAGTATCTGGTTGTTTTTCACCTTTTATAACGCCTTCTTATCTCGCAGTGCTTCTGCTCTCAATTTGAGGTACGAAATTCAGTATTGAATATCATCTTTCTAAAAGTAAATAAGCTACAAATTTGGAGCAATGTTTCACGGTTTAAAAAAATACTACAAACGGTGTGATTGGTTGAAAGTGTTTCTATCGGGCCTTTTTATTGGAAGATTTTATGTTGAAGTGACCATGTCACTTTACAAAATACTTTCTCTGAGACGGTTTCATAACATGGATATTTACCCCGCTGCGCTCACTCGTGAGATACCAATTTGAACACTCGAAAATAAATTCCATATCTCCAAGCGACTATGTATTATTCTATTTATTATATAAACATTTATCACAAGAAAGCATTGCATAATTTATCCCACACCTACGTTTACGGAAAATCTTCGGAAATCATCGGAACTACCCGACAGTTTTTGGAAATCTACGAAAAGCTTCGGAAATGTGTAAAAACCTTTTCTTGTGCATTCATGGATTTTTGAAAATTTTCGGAAATCTTCGGAAGTGTTCGGAGATTTTTGGAAGTACTTTAAAATCAATTTTTAAGTAATTTCGCATGTTTTGAAAATTTTCGGAAAATCAAGGTCACTGATTGGCTAAAAAGTGATATTTACATACGTAGAAATACGATATTTTTACGTGTGTTTAGATACGACATTTCTCAGTGGTAGACAACCTTATAAGACACTCTTCTTTATATAATAAAGTCCGTTTCTCTCATACTCTTATTGGAGAGAGGACATCGCGTGCATGTAAACAAGTGTCGCTGTTTCCCGGCAACTTAGCGCTCAGCAGGCAACAATATGTTATGAGATGCTCTGACGAAGGGCTAACGCTCGAAACGTCATACGAGATTTCTCAGTGGTAAAAAACCTTATAAGACACTCTTCTTTATATAATAAAAACAATTTAAGAACAACTGGAGGCTGTTTGCAGAAATTAAAAACTCGTATTTTAGGCTTCAAAAATGCGAGTTGTGCATTTGTAGAGATTCAAAACTCGGATTTTTCCTCAGACATACAAATTATGCGTTTGCAAAGATGTGAACCTCTTATTTTCAAAAAAACAAATTGTGCGGTTGCAAAGATTTAGAATACGAGTTGTGCGAGATTTTCAACCTATATTTTTACTGCAAACGCACAAGTCATATTTTTGCAGTAAAAATACGTGTTGTAATTTGTTTGATTATTGCAACTCAAATTTTTATTGTAAAATGTATGTTTAAGAATTTTACTTTAAAAAGAATCGAACTCATGTTCAATATGGGCCACCATGATTCTTGTAATATATGCGTGTGTTAAATGCAACACGACTGCGGCAACAAAGATTTCTCATTAGCATTAATTTGGATTGAACTAGTCCTATTGGACAAAAACTAAAAACCCAGAGGTCGTCACGTTGGTATGCACAACTACAAGTTTTATAACATAAACTTTTTAAATTATATTCAAATAGCTAGGAGAAATTTCGTGGAGCGAATTTCAATTTCTCGCTTTTATAACCTGTGAAGGAAATGTGTATCGTTAAAGTTGTGAACCAACATCAGTTTCTTTTTATGGCCAGGCTAAGACTTATCAAGGTATGAAATTAATACTAAAGTTACAATCTTTTGATACGTAACCAGCAAGCGTGTGCAGCGAACGAGAATTGCTGTTGATGCCACGTTTGAGATCGAATTCAAACTTTTAAATAACAATACAGGAAAACAAAATACCTTCAGAACAGAGCATTGTTAATATATTCGGCCACCTCCACTCGTACGCGGGTATTTTCGAAAACGGAGACCGATTACGGCTACCGTTAAAATTCAAGATTTAAAATTTTTATTTTCCACATTGTACATTATAATACAAAATTAAAATTCTTATCACTTTTTTGGGCATTGTGGAGCATTTTACTTGCTAAAATGGAGAATATGGAAGGCGAAAATACGGCTGAAGCAAAACAATAATTATTCAATTAATTTCAACACTTATTATCAGTTCAATATACGCGGCCAAATAGAAAATCAGCCTCTTCAAAACACACGCCCAGCGGGCCGCAAAAGACTGACAGCGGGCTGCTAATACATTACCGGCCCTACAGCTACATGATGATTTGAAGTGACTTTGAATTCGTTATTCACTTAGCTTGTATTATTAAAACTCGCATTC
>JAOCPT020536969.1:0-11431 GCA_026546935.2 Palythoa grandiflora | reverse complement strand
TTTCGATATTTAGCGTTGTGGCCAACCATGTCTTGTTGCAATCACTAAAAATAAAAGATGGAGCAGGGCAAACATATACTGCAGCATGCATTCGTACAAGCAATGATCACTTAATAATTTTGCCAAAAGCTGTGAATGTACCTGCAATTACTCTGGAGATATTACTTGCTGAAGTCAGCCAAAATTTGGCATTTTCAAGGTTGTCAGGGGGACCTTTTAGGGGGGGTGGTCTTATCACAAAGCCACAAAAAAACGTAATTGAGAAAAAAATACCATCATGTTTCATAGTTCGGTAAGGGTAACTAACAGTAAAAATTTGGTTAAGATCGGCCAACCCCCATGTTCCGGCTTTGCATGGTTTTCTCAGACAGTGATTCTTAATATAAAGACAATTGACCATAATTTTATGCACTGCAAGCTGTAATAACTTGGAGTTAAATTACACAGCTAGCAAACTAGAGGAATATGCTAGGATAAAGTGGTCAACTAAGAAAAAACAAATTTAAATCTGACAATACAATGAGTGGAAAAATAGATCAACAATATGTACAATAAATAGTATATTTTCATGAAAATATAAATTAAAATGGAAAATTAAAATAAGAAAGAAATCAATAAAATAAATAAATAAAAAAGAAGTGAATGAGCTAGCATATAGAATAGTGTTCGATAAATATAGAAATTACTTAATAAGAGTTAATAATGGATATAGATAATTGCTTTTTAAATGAAGATTTGTTGAGAGCTTTTATATTTTCATCAAGACTATTCCAAACTTTTGCACCAACAAACTTGATATTAAATTTTCCATAATTAGTTCTTACATAAGGTAAGGAATAATTAAGCTTAGAAGCTGACCTTGTGTTATAATCATGATGCCTGTTGACAAGTAGGAAGAACTGATCGAAAACAACAGGAAGGTTACCGTGATGAAAATCATGCATAAAAACAGCAGTTTGAAACTGAACAAGATCATGAAACTTAAGGATTTTCAAATCAATAAAGATAGGGTTTGTATGATTTGTAATTATCTTGTAGAAGGAAACAAATGTTCTAGTTTTGCTACAAAACAAAACTTTTTCATTAATCATCACATTAATTGTAATTCTAGTGCGGTAGTATATCTTATTTTTTGTCACCGTTATGGGCTACAACATGTAGGTTAAACTATCATGACGCTTAGGCAGCGATTTAATAATCATAAATTAAAAATAACTAAACATTCTCGTATGTCAGCTCCTGCTATAAACATTCTCGTATGTCAGCTCCTGCTAGACATAGGGATGATGTAATATATCAGCATTATAGTTTGGATGACCATTGTGACTTGGTGGACGTTGGAGTTATGCTAATAGATTATGAAAGTTCGGAAGAAAAACTTAGAGAGAAAGATGTAAGATGGGCCTGCAGACTTAATATTTTTAGTCCGTATGGTTTAAATGAAGAAGAGTACTTTTATCTTTAAGTAGTGTCGTTTTCAAATTTCTAAATGCTTTTAATAATGTTTATTTTCCATTTTTAAATTTTGAACTCGTGCACTTTACATCACGCGCATGTTGCACACACGTAACAAACAACCTTAACAGTTTTGTTAACGGCCCATCAGTTGTCCTGATAAAGGCTTTTTAATAATGTCAAAAATTTGACAAAGAAACAATTTGTGTTTGTGCCAGTTTATTATTTTTATATATTGAGAGACAAGAGCTAGAACGAAAGCCAGAGCCAAAGCAAAACGTTATAAACAAATTCAACAGGCAAAGAAAGAGCCGGAGCGAAAGCCAGAGCCACAGCCAGAGAAAAAAATTGAAAATGGTTACAAACAAATTAGTTTAGTCGGTAGAGGGGAGTCCCAAGCACCTCCCCGAAATCATTTTTTAATTAGCGTTACTAGAAGGGGAGATATTTGTAGATAATGGTTTGGGATATTAACAAGTCAACAAAATGTCCCACGCGGGCTTTTTGTGCTAATTTATGCAAATGATTCCCCATTATCGAAAAATACAATATTGACTATAACTCAATTTTGTCAAAAACTCCACAAAGAAAGCATCTAAAATGTATGCTTTTAAGGTCAAACAACCAGTTAACATTGTTTTTAATGAGGTTTTATATATCCATTACTTAGAGATATGAAAAATAGGGTCGACATTATGGAAAAAATCCCAAATATTTTTTATAATATTGCAGTCCATTGTTGAAATTATCAAAGTGAATGCTTTTCCTTCCACAAGGTAATGTATAGTTCCAGAAAATGTCCATACCCCCAGGGAAGGATTTTTTACGAACCCTCCTGGCCTGACTCCCTTGGAATTTCTGTTCCAGGGGTTATTTTGGTGCTCCCCCCCTCCCCCCTGGAATTAGGTTGTTTTTGTTCCCCTACACCATGTTTTAGCAGAAAGGGTTTCTCTTTGAAGAAAAGATGCAAGTGCCAAATAAGGCCGATTTAAAAAAAAAATTATTTAAACCCACGGACCCCAAAATTAAATAGCTTTGTCACACAATAATTTTGTCACGCAGGATAGCTGTCACAAACTGCACATAGATTTTTTGGGTGTATTTTGCTGTTCACACCCTAAATAGGAACGTAATTTTCATATAATCATTTGATATAAAATTAGTTCCTTTTCTCTATCTTGTTATACTTCCTGATGAAGTCTGTAAGATCAGACGAAATAAAAGAAGTTAACAAGATACTCGCGTTATTTTGTGCTGTTCACTAGTGTTCAATTTTAAAACAACTGCTAAAACTATAGTGAACGGTTTTAAATGAAATCGAAGTTGTTTTTATCCTGTTATCTGGAAACTTAATTGTCTTTGAGAAGAAAACGCTTTCACAACGCAAAAGTAATACCTGAAAGTAAGTTTACATGATCATGCATGCTCAACAAAATTAAATCGTTATCTCAAAACGTGCCCTCAGAAATGTCCATTGAATGTGTAAAATGCATTTCAGTAAACTAAAATAGACTGGAGTTCAGCGATTTGTCGATTTATCAAATCGTAAATGTGATATTGGTAGGTTTCCATCAGACAGTGCTCTTGGACCCTCTGGAAATTCAAATTCAGAGAACGTTTCACTTTTGAATCCATGATAAATAAGTTAATTATTCAATGATTTCTAGTATTCTACCTCTTTAAATTTGAGCATTTTCCTTTTCTGTTTCAAGTTTTTCTGGTATAATGCCTAAAAGAAAACGAAGCAAGGATGAAGACCGAAATATTTGTATCCTTCATGTGCTTTTCCTAGCTGACACAGGTAGTTTTACTTCACGGAACAATGTAAAACAAGCTACTGCCAACGAAAAGTCGCACTGAAGAAAGAAAGAGATTATTTAATTCTTTCCCTTTTGGAAAAATAAAGATAATGCACGGGAGCAAATAGTTCTACCCACCCAGAAAATGGGTTTAGATAGACTCCATCAATTAGTCAAAGAAGTAGATCTTTCCGCTGTTATGGCTAAGCATCATCCTTCTTGCCTATGATCATTCCGTATGGCATTTGCAAACTACGAGCGTAGTTTATGTCAAGAGTTGATAAACCAAGAGATCCACAACAAATGCGTGAAGTAGCGGCTCATGAAAAAGCATTTGCTTAGGTGTTGAATCATATAAAAATTCATGTTGTTCAACAAAATTGCTTTGTTAGATTGGCTGATTTGCGCTTGCTTTATACCTGTGAACTGAAACAGAATGGATATGATAATGTAAACTATCAAGGTAATAAACTGTTGTAACGTATACAAAATGACCCGATTGCAGATAAGCTGTTCGTTTATCGAGGTAAAGGTGATGTTGTTGTGTTATGGCTTGTGTGCAGTGCAAGAATAACTGTGTCTGATTATCTTTCCGGCGCATACACTCTGCAAAGTAAAGACAAACGCCAAGACGTTGCATTAGCCCTTTGCGATAATATAAGCCAGCCAATCACAGAAAACGCAATTGTACGCTAGCTTCTCAAACGTTCAGGGGATGATAAGGCTGAAGTGGGTGAGAAATGGATCAAAAACATATAAACTTGATCTAGGAGTTTGCATGAATGCACTGCCTATTATTTAGCGATGGCCGTAGGAATTTGCAATATATGTAACTATCACTAGCCCTTTTCATACGTCAATGAACTACATTGCAATGTAAACAAACCATAAAATGCGTGGTTCAGAATACACGGAAATCTTTTTTGAAGCGCAAATGGTTACCGCTGCTTCCATAAAGAGTATGTTTAGTGGAAAGGCCTGTGCTAAAGCTCTCTTTTGCCTCAAAACAGTGAGCAATGCAATGAAAAGGTTTGGAGCGATTTTGTGAGTTGGAAAATATTCCTATCACGGATCCAGAGGTACTTCTCAAACTTATTGTTGTAATCGAGAGAGACTGGAAAAAGCGCTGAAAGACTCTTCCGTGTCAAACCTGATTGGTAGATATCAGTCATACGAGAAGAGGGCACTGCAGGGCTATCTAGGGAAGACTGCTGCTTTCTGGGTGTCCTTTATCAACAACTGTCATATCGCAAAACAATCAGTCTTGAGCTGTTCCACAGGTGTAATGGTGAGATAGTAGCTCTGTTTTCTGGATTCGATGGGCACGATTACGCTTTGTTCTTCTCAATCATTCTTTTTGATATAAAAAAAACATCCTACGTCTTTCACTAATTGATGGAGTCTATCTAAACCCATTTTCTGCGCACGTAGAGCTATTTTCTTCCATGCATTATCTTTACTTTTCCTAGAAGGAAAACATTCAGCTTTTTCTGTCTTGCGATTAATATCCACTAAGACAGAAATAGTGGACCTTTGACACCAATGTATGCAAGGAGCGAGCCCGTTGCTGTTGCCGGGGTTGAGGAGGTAATTAATTAGCTCCCATTCATTGGAGACGATTAAGATTCGATAATAAACGTTGGTAACACTGTCGGTGATGACCAAATCTTCAGGAAGGGCCGATAGAATTTGGTCACACACTGATTGCATTCAATATGGAGAATCGGTTACGGTTTTCTAGGAGCTGCTGCAGCTTTTCGTTGGCAGTAGCTTGTTTTAAAGTAGTTTGGCAGTAGCTTGATGTAAAACTACCTGTGTCAGCTAGGGAAGGCAGATGAAGGATATTCTTTTGTTGGTCAGAGTTTGCTAGGCTGGATTGATTCTAGATGTCGTCAAGCTACAGGTCAAGCAGGACAACGTTTTGGTGCTCTTTCTGTAATTCCTGTCGTGACATAGCACAGGTACCTCCTGTTAATTATAAACCACTATACCATTCTATGCCCAAAACAGATAAGCAGACTCAGGGCTACTTTATGTATCAACAGTTTAAACAAGTGTTAGGATTGAAAGTCAACCATAAAGTTGATGTTGACAGTAGTGACCAGTGCCTTTTCTGGGATCTTCTTTTAAGAGTACGTTATGGTTAATCGACTTCATCTGATTGGCATACATTACTATCAAGAACTAACTCCTCGACGTGTCAAAAACCTAGTTGAATATAAAAAATCATCAATTCCTTTATGCTACCTAAAGTCAAAAGTGGCAGAAATAACCATGGTAAAATTAAAAAGTCTTAATTAGCCACTACCAGCAATTAAAGCCCGTCACTCTGGTAGAGCTCAAGCACTTAGTTCCGATGAAATGGGAGGTTCAGAGCCTGTAATATACTGAGGAAAAGATGCTAAAGGTATGCTTACTATGAATATTTGGACTATGGTTAGCCTTTGCACTAGGAAATGTATTAGATTTCGTTTATGCAGACGGGCAAAGTTCCCCCACCCTTCCAATTTGTGTGATCGTACAAGTTTAATGAAGATTATAATGGTCCTTCTCTGCCTGCTAAATTAATGTCCAGTCACACAAGTATCTCAAAACCTTGAACACAAATGTGAAAGACAGCAACTGCCACTTAATTTAGCATGGGCAATGACTATACACAAAAGTCAAGGTCTAACTCCAAAGAAAGCCTGGGTTGATCTTGGCCCTACAGAAAAGTCTTTAGGTATGACATATGTTGCTCTTAGAAGAGTAAAAAAGATTGAAGACCTGATTGTAGATCCCATGGCAATATATAGGCTGCGCGCACTCAAAAAAAATCATGTAATTTGAAGTACAGATGGAAGGAAGAACGACTTGATGATTTAGCAAAAGAAACTTCACAAATCTTAAGAATGAAAGAGAGAAAAAAGAAAAAAGAAAGAGCAAAATGGCAACAAGGAGTTGAACCTGAACAGCTCTACTTATTATATATTATTAATAATAATAATTGTATTTATTAACAATTTAGTAAACATACATATCCGGTGTTGTTATATATCAACTATCAAAGTCCATTTTTCGCGTACTCTGATTGGACGAGAGGACTTCACGTACACGTGAACAAGTTTCGCTGTTTCCCTGACAACAAAGCGCTCGGCGGCAACAATATGTTATGGACCGAAAATAACAAAACCGGAAGTTGATTGAGCTTTGTAACCTTGGTTGACCTTGGTTGGAGCGGTAAAAACTCGGCGCGCGCTTGCCACAAACTAAAAGTTGTTGATAGTAAGAAAAAAATATGGAGGAACGTAGATTTGGAAGCAGAACAGAGGAAGATATTGAAACGTTATTAGAAGAAAAAGAATCTAAATCGACGAAGAATTCAACCAAACAAGCCTTAAAAATTTTTAAATATTTAGTATTGTATATATTCAATGCGATTTTACAGGTTCACAAAAAGGTTTGGATATTAAAAAATCCTTAAAAGCCACTCTTCTGTTTTTCTTTGATAGTTGATATATAACAAAATGCTTATTGACTGGGACCTCAGGAAAGCAGTATATTTTCTGTTTCCCTCGGTCCCAGTCAATAAGTGTTAATTGTTAAAAAATCCCGTACAAAAATACTTTTACTGTGAAAGTACAGAGTATTGATCCTTTTGAGACTTTGTTACTCGGGGCCATGATATAAAATCAATTTGTATCAGCATGTTATTTACATACATCTTAACAACCGTTTCTACTTTTTTTGGCTATAATTTCAAAACTTTTGGGTCGGTCGAACGACTGTAAACATAAAAATAAGCTAAGCAAGGATGGCCTAATGGAGTCTTCATTGATGTTTAATTTGTAACAGAGGCTGAGTTGAAGACCTTGTGACATTTTTAGGTCAGAAATGAAGGTTGAAATGTGTGTTTTATGTGTCAAATCGTTGTGTACCCTGTTTTCTAGCGGTATGCAAACAAGTTTACCGTTGTATTTGAATTCTCGTCTCGATTGTTCTGAGGTTGTTCTTAATGTTTAGCCAAACTTAAACCTTGATACCGGGTTGCCTGTGGCAGCCCAAGGCAATCTTTATATAGTTTACGAGAAAATGGAATTCTTGCAGAATATACTGCCTAATCGTTTTACATCGTTTTGCATCACTGCTTTTGGCCGGGCGGGCACTCTTATTCTTCGTATTTTCTTTCCGTCCACACTAATGCGATCAAAAACGAAGGTGTATGTCAATGAATTACGAAAATAGGTTTTCGAAAACGCTTTCAAAATTGAAGGTTTTTGAAAAATGGAGATGAAACAAAGGTTTTCGAAAACGTTCACGTCAAGGCTCACTTCGAAAATATACGCTTGAGAAAAACCTGGTGACAAAAACAAATATTTTGTATCCGTTTTCGTGATCTAGTGTGGACGGTAGAAAACACTTTATAACAAAGATAGTGTGGAAACTAAACTTTTGATAACTAAAATGAAAAGGCGGGTTTTCGAAAACGTATCAGCTTGGATATGGTCTTGACCTCGGTTACACATGCTAGCCAATAAAACGTTCCTCGCGTAATGTGAATTAGACAGATAAAAATTAATTTAAATTTAAATTGTATTTTCATTGTTATTGTAGTATTCAGTATGCACGCTTGCAATAAAAAGAATGCTATAAAATAAAATGATATAATAAATTACTAAAAATATAGTTTAGACCAGAATGTTTATCTTCCAATGTTAGCCAATGGTTGATGCAAAGATACGAGAATACAATTTACAGACAGACAGTTTGAAATAGATTTAGGCTAGGATTCAAAGTCGTGTCGACTCGTAACCCAGAAAAAATTTATCGAAACGTTTCGGATTTCAGCCCTTTTCATTAAAACATTACAGACTATTAAGTTAAAAATGCATGGCAAAATTTAAATATAATTGGCATGCACTTTAAGAAATACAACATTTTTTCCTTGCCTAGCAAGCCTGGTGAAAACCGAAGCAAACTGGTTTGTAAGAATTCGAGAGCAGATAGATAAATTTTGCCGAGGTTTTCACCAACCTATGGAGGCACGGATGAAATGTTTTATTTCATTTATAAATGATTAAACAAGGTCACATTATTTTGCTCCTAAAATGTTTAAACCATAGGCTAAAAGTTTAAATTTTCTTTTAAATTTCTAAAACGTTTTTGATGGTACGGTCATCTTCAGTAATGCTAGAGTTAACATACGTTTACTAGTTTTGAGTTCTGACTAAATTACCCAAATAAATACCCCGACTCCTGTTTTAATTTCTTGCCAGTTTGTTTTCGGCAAACTTGTTTGACGTACTGCCATCTGGCTTCGTCAAATACAATGTGAAATTAAAAAAAAAAAAAAAACAAGCTCTCATGGTAAATAATACAGGCAGTTCCTGCAATCTTTTTCTTTCAGTTTACAATTTTACCTTAATATTGAACGGTACCGGTTGTAATTCGTTTATAGCAAAAAATATCTGAGTGTTAAGATAACGGTGGGTTAGAAACCGTTTCCGCGAGAGCGAGATAAGATCCAGAAATACTTGGAATCAATTTTGTACGCAATTAGGAGATGCTTATCAGTTTATGCGCACAGCCGCATATAGATAGCGAATGATATGGTACTGCCTTTATCCCTGCCTTCTTTACGATTTCGAACGTTGCTTCGCTGACATCCAGAGTGTATGTAACGCATTCGTTTTTTTTCCCCAAAGAATTAAAGAAAATCAATATTTCAATACATTTGTCTTTTCAACAAAAAAACATTAGGCCATCTGATCACATGGTATATACATACATAAGGGCGAGTTATTCTCTCATTTTAAAAAACACAGAAGCACAATTGTCAGAGAGTCATTTTCTAGTACAAGATGCAGATTAAATTTTGATTTTGGTTACTTCTCTTTCGATTCTAAAAATAAGAACGTGCAGTTTAGGGAAGAAAATAAAAGATATAGCTTGAACGGTGTTAGGTATATAACGGCTAACAAATTTTAAATTTGATCTCTCAGTAAATATTAATATGCACTTTTAGGTATATTCAAATATTACTTTGTACTTTTTTTATTATTGGAATAATCTTACCTTTCCTTTGTTTTTGACCACAGTTGATGCCGATATTGAAAAGTATATTGATAACGAAAAACGTTTTAAGATCTTGAACCTTCTTCATACCGCCTTACGAACTGGAATTATGAACTTCATTTCAGTGGCGTCATTTTAAACAGGTATTATAATTTGATTTACATTGTTTATTAATGACTTCAGCAAATAATGCATATCTAAATATTTCAAACAGATTAATATTTCAGTTATCTTCAAGTAGCAGTTCCAGAAACACAAGTAGGCGGGTCAACGGTACAGAATGCAGGTGCCAATGGCACAGAGACATTGAAACGGCACCAAATATCTTCGTAGGCAAGCACATTTCCTTTTATTAATGATAATATGTATATAGAACTCTTTTTAGTATAAAATGAACAAAAGTTTCATAAGGGGACATAGAAAACTAAACGTTTTAGTTGGCTTTTATTTTGGTGTTTATGGCTGGATAAGGTATATTCCAATAAAATATTGCAAAATTTTCAGTACAAGGCTTTTATGACTAACCAATTGTAAATTGATAAAATTTCGTGGTTAAATAAAGTTCATGGTATTAAGAAACTAATGATATAATATAAATGTGAGCGTTTCTGGAGTAAACTTGCTTTGAACAGTGACTGTAATTACGGAGCTTTAAGTCCGATCCGAAACCGACTGCTATCACTGATTGCAACCGTCTCGAAACATTCAAGAGAAATATAAAGAACTATCTTTTCCAATAATCTTTTTTAAAGAGCTAATTATATTACTGTAGATAATGATTATTGTATATTTGTAAATTAGAACTGCAAAGCCTTCTTTATTGTACACAATTAATATAATCATTAATATACTATTGTAAATTAGGACTGATAAGTCTTAATTGTATATAATGACTAATATCTATTTGTAAATTAGGACTAAAAAGCCTTCTTGGAGCCCTAATAAGATTCTTATCATTACTCGAAAAACGGAAGATTTTGTAAAACATTTCAGAATAAATAATATCGCAATAAAAAATTGACGTTTTGGCGACGACCTGTCATCATTATCAAGACTTAAGATTTTTATTGACAAAAAAAGAATATGTTACAATGTGCAATTATCTGCAAATAGCTAAAGCTAATCAGGGGAGATTAAATAATGAAAATAATATTAAAGTAGTACATACCATACGAACAAAATTACAATTATAACCAAAATACAATTATAAACACTAAGTCGGTACAATTAATAAGTACATGTGAGACATTCAGACAGATATAATTTATTGGAGTATTTTAGCTAAAGATAAGCTTGGAGATTTCAACATGATAACCATTGATTTCAGGTTGTTGAATAGTATTGCTTTAAGTTGATTTTTAAAGCAAAATTAGCAAATGTAAATTAGGAAAAAGCTCTTACGTTAATATTATACAAATGAAAGTGTGAAGGTTCATTAACATGATTGAAGCGTAGAAAACAGGAAAATGTTCATTACTACGTAATAAACAGTTTTGCTGGTATAGAGTCTGACTGAGTGTTTAGAATTGGTCTCTTTTCTCTAATTAGGAGCATCACATACACCAGGTATTCGAATTTCCTACGGCGTTTCTTTTAAGAAATCTTAAAAGATGGCACTGAACAAAGAATTTGCCATCCTTTTGTTTAATCTAAAGCTGTTTTGTTAATTAGAAACTACAAATCGCCCGAAAACCGGGAACTAATTAAGTAAATGCCGTATTTACATCTAATGGATATATTGCGTGGATAGCAAGTACGCTAGCCAATCATGATCAGATTGAGGCATGTGCGATAGACAATGACTAGATTTCTACTAAGATTTAAGACCTTGACACTTGAGAAAACAATTTCTATACAACTCTTGTATTTAATACCTGGATAGGTAAATTTCAAATTTGAACAACTCTTGTTAGTTTTAATTTCATTAAAAGTTAGAACGAATAATATCAATCATCTCTATTCTTCAATACAAGCTATAATAATAAATGAATAGTTACTTTGTAGGGTTTCAACAGCTGGTTCAAAAGTTAGAGTGAATAACACCAGTCATTTCTACTCTTCAAGACAAACAAAATGAATGGTCACTTTATAGGGTTTCATCAACTGGTTCAAAAGTTAGAATG